>CAUDMG010000489.1:710000-715000 GCA_958450375.1 Homarus gammarus | reverse complement strand
GTGTGTATTAATATCATCATCATCATCATCATCATCATCATCATCATAACAATCATCATTATACATCACTATATAACTAATGAACCTTATAATCTACACAATCAGTCAACCACAATCAGTCAACCACAATCAGTCAACCACACTTCCATTTACATGTATTTTGAGTGAATTGACTTGGTGAGACTTCCGGGTAAACAGGAAGGGGCAGCACAGGTGACAAGAACAACTATATGACGACTAATGATGAATATTACCATTTGATATTCTTGTTTCTTTACATTAATCAACTGACTGACAATTGGGCTGAAACACATATTTACATATAAACACACATGTAACTACTGTACACACACACACAGACACACACCCACACACACACACAGATACGACCATATCACCTGGGGGGGGGGGGGGTAGTCGTCAAGGAGTGGAGAAAGGAGGAAGCAGGAGAGGAAGACGAACACGCAGGAAGTTACCTCACCTGACGCTACGTGGAGACTCCCTGTTGATAAAAACTATCTCCCTCTGTTACCTGGGAAAAAAAATAGTCTCTCAGTCGGAAAGTTAGTTAGTCAATCAGTTAGTCTGTTAGTTAGTCTGTTATTTAGCTAGTTAGGTTACCAGTTAGTTAGTTAGATTACCAGTTACTTAGTTAGATTACCAGTTAGTTAGTTAGTCTGTTAATTAGTTACTTAAATTACCAATTAGTTTGTTAAATTGCCAGTTAGTTAGTTAGGCTGCCAGTTAGTCAGTTAATTAGAGTGCCAATTAGTTAGTTAGACTGCCAGTTAGTTAGTTAGGTTGCCAGTTAGTCGATTAGTTAGATTACCAGTCAGATACACTCCCACCATCTCATAAGGCTAAAATCCTTCACTTTTATCCCAATAAGTTATCATATAGTCTCAATGTAAACCCGGCGCCATGTTTTTTTTTTTTTTTAGGTTATATCTCCATTTAGGGACAACAATGCAGGGTTCGAATCCCGGAAATTGTCAGGGAATTTAAATAGAATGGTTGTGTAACACTGAGGCCGATAGAGAATGGTTTTTTTGGTCCCCCTACGTGGTCTGTTTTGGTCCGGTGAATCTAACCTATGCAGTATGTCTCTTCCTCTTCCCCTCTCTTTTTCCCTCCCTCTCTCTTCCCCTCCTTTCATTTTCCATCCCTCTCCCCCCCTATCCATTTCCCCCCTCTCCATTTCTCTCCCCCTCCCTTTCCCCCCCCTCTTCATTTCCCTCTTTTTTTTCCATCCTCTCCATTCTATCATAGGGTAACAGTGGTCAGATTGGCCCAGTTGGCCATTGTTGGCCAACCTTGGCCCACCTTGGCCAACATAGCGGTGTGGCCCAGTGACCTCCCGGCCAGGGGAACACTCACTGGCCCGGTTAAAGGTGACTCGCCAACCCGAGGGGAGAGGGGAGGAGAGGGGAGAGGGGAGGGGAGAGGAGAGGAGAGGGGAGAGGGGAGAGTGAGGGTATAGGTGTGGGGGAGGGAACAGGGACGATGGGTGAGAGGGGGAGAGGACGGAAGAGGTGAGTGGAGAGAGAGAGAGAGGGGGGGGAATGAGAAACAGAGGAGAACAAAGAAAGAGAATTAAAGAAAGGAACATAAGGAGATTAGTAGCAAGAGGAAGAATACGAAAGGGGAAGTGAGAGAGGAAGAATAAAAGGAAGAAAGAGAGGGGGGATGAAGGAAGGGATAGAAGAAAGAAAGGAGGAGGAAGAGGAGGAGGTAAAAGGGAGAGAAGTGAAAGGAAGGAGGAAAAAAGAACGAGAGGGAGAGGAGAATGAGGAGTGAAGAGGAAAAATTATAAGAGAGGAGAGAAAGAGAAACAGAAGAGGAGGGAGAGAAGTAAGAGAAAAGAGAAGAGAGTGGAAGGAGGAAGGGAAGAGAAGAGAGGAATGGGAAAAGAGGGGGAAGGGATGAGTGACAGAGGGGGAAAAGTATATTGAAGAATACGGTTAAAAAATAGACAGACAATAGAACAGAAGAGTGATCAAAGCGGAGACAGACAGATAGACAGACAGAAAAAAGAAAGCAAGAGAGAGAGAGAGAGAGAGAGAGAGAGAGAGAGAGAGAGAGAGTTCAGTGAGTGAGATCTCTGGTGGCTTGGAGAGACAGTGGTTAGGGAGAAAGTGAGATATCTCTGTCTCACGCAGTATCGGCAGGGAGAGAAAGAGAAGAAAGGGAAGTGAAATATCACCCTGTAGAAAGTTCTGAGGAGGAGAGAAAGTAGAGAGAGAGAGAGAGAGATTTTAAATACTCAACCCTCCTTCTCGCCACCACAATCCTCCTCCCCCCCCCCTCCCCACCTTCAACCACCACTACTACCACCACTACCACCACCACTACCACCACCCCAGGCTGTGTTCTATGACTTTGGTTACTCTGATTAAAGACAAATATTATTACGTATTTTTTAATGAAACTTTTTGAAACTTTTTGAAACTTTTTGAAAACGATATTAAGGAAATTTGATGAGTCTTATTCCTTTGAGAAAATAAGAGGAAAAACAAAATAAAATAAAGTTTGTTTAGTAAATTATCTATATTACTTTTGTTTAACAGTTATTATTATTATTATTATTATTATTATTATTATTATTATGATTATTATTATTATTATTATTATTATTTCTGTTCCTATATTTCCACTCCATCCTCCTTCCTTCCCACTCCCCTTCTATCCACCTCTCCCTCTCCCCCCTCTTCCTCTTTCCCACTCCCCTCCCACTCACACATCGACATGGTTCATGCATTTACAAGGAGAATCTGACAGCTGAGGACTCCACCTTTCAGCTGATGGATAGTGGATGTACAGAGTCACTGCTGTATGTATGTATGTATGTATGTATGTATGTATGTATGTATGTATGTGTGTGTGTATGTATGTAATGTCTCTCATACACCCAAACCCTCACCTTTCCTCCTTACTCCCCGTTTATCTGTCTTTCTCTCCCTCTCTTCTGTCTATCCATCCATCGGTCACTCTGTCTGGGTATCCGTCTCCTCGTTTAATTGCAACACGGGTGAAATTTCAACCACTGCTGTACTGTTATTGCTGTAAACAACCTGCTGCTATTGCTGTAAACCACTTCTGTTATTGTTAGTGTAGCTGCTGTTATTGTTGGTGCAGCTGCTGTTATTGTTGGTGCAGCTGCTGTTATTGTTGGTGCAGCTGCTGTTATTGTTCGTGCAGCTGCTGTGTGGGTTTGTGTTATAATCAATTCGTCATAAACCTGTACAATTAACCTGTAGACCCAAAAGCATTATGTGCGATTATATGGGGCTATTTTTATACACCAGTCCAGGACAATGTTTTTATTTTGGCCGCGGTGAGAGAGAGAGAGAGAGAGAGAGAGAGAGAGAGAGAGAGAGAGAGAGAGAGAGAGAGAGAGTACCTAGAAAACCCAGTATATAAATATGGTAGAAATTCATATCAATCAAGAAAACACATCACCTGCTACCCCCCCTTACCCTTCCCCTCCACCCCCCACTAGATCCCTCCTGTACCTGGTTTATCCCCCCTCTAATAGATACCCCCCACACACCTGGCTATCTCCCCCCCCTTACCCTTCCCCTCCACCCCCACTAGATCCCTCCTCTACCTGGTTTATCCCCCCTCTAATAGATACCCCCTACACACCTGGCTACCCCCCCTTACCCTTCCCCTCCACCCCCACTAGATCCCTCCTCTACCTGGTTTATCCCCCCTCTAATAGATACCCTACACACCTGGCTACCCCCCTTACCCTCCCCTCCACCCCCACTAGATCCTCCTCTACCTGGTTATCCCCCTCTATAGATACCCCCACACACCTGGCTACCCCCCCTTACCCTTCCCCTCCACCCCCACTAGATCCCTCCTCTACCTGGTTTATCCCCCCTCTAATAGATACCCCCTACACACCTGGCTACCCCCCCCCTTCTATCCTACCTTGTCTGTCTACTTTATTAACTCTACTTTGTGTTACGTGTAGAGGAAGAATATAAACATCGCTGAGAATTATTTTAGATGTAAATATTTGTGTCTGAGTATTCTAAAGACATTGTGAAGGAATAAGTATGATATGTCACCAACTTTATCTTCTAATAAATGTTTGATAATATTCTGATCTAGATAAATTATTTACATTACTTAACCTGTACTGATGTTTGTAAGTAAATCTGGCTATAAATAATAATAGTAAGAATGATATATATAACATTAGATACATAAATATACACGTAATATTTTGTTTCAAGAATAAGCCTTATGGACTGCGATTTATTCACCAAACGTGCAAGCTTCCTCCATCTATTGGCAAAATAATGCACTAAACCAGCCCGCGAACTTTTTAACCAATCACAACATTGAAACAAGGAGAGGCTTGTCCAATGGCCTTCCAGTGATGACGTAAATCTGGCACAAAACACGACGATCTAACTACTTGTGTAATTACCCATTGGCGATAGTTAGCGTTACCAAACAACATATTTTTTTCAATAGGACTGGACAACTCCACGATTTACATGACGTATGTAACTCTCCTCCTGTGTATGCATCTATACGTACATGAGTCTGTCCGTTATGTACACACGCCCACCTTCACCGTCTCATAATAGATAATTAATATATTCTCACGCCCCGACCATAACCCACTCATTAACCTACCTGTAATACCTGAGTCAACCCGTGTTATAACGCTATGTAAACACACACTGGAGATAGAGAGACAGAGAAAGAGACAGAGAGAGAGAGAGAGAGACAGAGAGAGAGGGGGGGAGGCAGGATCAGTAGCCAGACCCTAGAAGGATTACTGCCTTCTCAATGGAGACTACTGGAGCCAGAGATACGGGACAGTAATTACCCAGAGAGAGAGAGAGAGAGAGAGAGAGAGAGAGAGTTAGCTATCTCCACTACCACCACCACCACCACTATCACCATCATCATCATCAACACCATCATCATCACCACCACCACCACCACCACTGTCATCACCACCACTATCACCACCGCCA
>CAUDMG010000489.1:682500-705000 GCA_958450375.1 Homarus gammarus | reverse complement strand
GTGAAAAAGAAAGTGGATTTATTTTTCTAAGTCATCGAAGTCCTGAATTCAAAAAAAGAAAGTGATATATTGAAGAGAAAGTGGAAGACTTCATGTAAACTTTCTTTCGTCTTTGTTATTGAGAAGAAATTTTAGCTTTATAAAATACAAAAGAGAAAATTGTTTAATTAATTTCATCCAGGTTAATAAATCAGGAATTCCTTAGTTTAGTAAAAAGTAAAACATTTATCTCAAACTGAAAGAAAGTGAATAAATATTAAGGCCACGGAGGGAGAAAGTAAACTCTCTCTTTTACTTTCCCGAAGCCCAGATGATGAGAAACACTACAAATCAGATATATACGGAAGAAAGCCTATACTTTCTTTACTTTCTTTTAAATGAATAAAAACACGAAAAAGTGAGATAATAGTGTGATCAGAGAGAGAGAGAGAGAGAGAGAGAGAGAGAGAGAGAGAGAGGAGTTTGATCAGAGAGACTAAAAGGCAAAGGAAATTTTCTTTTTAAATTTCCCAAGGCTTAGATTAAGAAGGGGGAGGGGAGATTAAGAGAAGGGGAGGGGGATTAAGGGGGAGGGGGGATGGGGAGGGGGAGGCTAATTGAAACTTTCTTCGGGTGAAATTAAAATATGAAATGAATTAGTGCCGGTACAGTGAGTCTAATTGGTGGCAGTGGTGATAGTGGTGCCAGGCCGGGTATAGTGCCATCCTGAGACTGTGGTGGTGATGGTGATGATGGTGGTGATAATGATGATGATGATGATGATGATGATGATGATAACTTAACAACATCTCTCTCTCACTCTCCTAGTCTTCCTCACCCTCTCTCTCCAGCAATCTCCCTCACCCCTCCCCCCTCACCCTCACCCCCCTCACTCTCTCCCTTCACAAATGCTCGATTAATTGAGATAACAGACTCAGCCACTCACAAGGAACATATGATATACTTTAATATATCATTGTATCTTATGAGTTATTAGAGTATAATGAAAAATATAACCATGTCTCTTATGAGTTTGTGAGAGTATAGTAATTTTGATAACAATGGTGGTGTTATTATCGTTGTTATTATTGTTATTGTTATTATTGTTGTTATTGTTGTTGTTATTGTTATTATTGTTGTTATTGTTGTTATTGTTGTTATTATTGTTATTGTTGTTATTGTTATTATTATTATTACCACTATCACTATTACCACTATCTACCACCACTCATCACCACCACTCAACACCACTCAACACCACCACCCACGACTCATCACCACCCACCACCAATCATCACTACCATCCACCACCCATCACAACCTCCACCATCACTAACACCATCACTCAACACCGCTATCACCACCACTCACCACCACCCACCACCACTAAAGCCATCATTCAACACCACTATCACCACCACCCACCACCACCCACCACAACCATCACTACCCGCATACTCTAACGTTCAATTCTAATGGCTTGGAATGGGAATGGGAATTGGAGAAGAGTATTGCTGGAACGGGAACAGAATTTGGAATATTCCCGGCGACCACTAGAGAGGAAGAACAAATATGCTAATAATATCTGAGAATTGTGAAGTGTAGTGGAGGTGATTCTGTGGTGGTGGTGATTGTGTGGTGGTGGTGATAGTGTGGTGGTGGTGATAGTGTGGTGGTGGTGATTGTGTGGTGGTGTTGGTGATTGTGTGGTGGAGGTGGTGGTGATAGTGTGGTGGTGGTGGCGATTGTATAGTGATGATTGTGTGATGGTAATAGTGTGGTGATGGTGATTGTATGGTGGTGGTGATAATGTGATGGTAATTGTATGGTGGTCATCGTATAATGGTGATTGTATGATGGTGATCCTCTGATTGTATAGTGATTGTATAGTGATTGTATGGTAATTAATGCATTTAAACACACCCTCACATCTCCTATGAAGAGAAATTGAATGTGAGTGAACCTTTGAGAGTTGAAATTTTTATATCACATTAAACTTTACTGCTTGCCACTTTCTTAGGCATTTTATGAGCGTTTTTTAAACTCGGTGATGCAAACTTAAGCATCAATCTCGCGTTCTTTGTGTACATGACCGTTTTTTTGTGTATATGATCGTTTTTTTGTGTTCATGATCGTTTTTGTATGTGATCGTTTTTTGTGTATATGATCGTTTTTTGTGTACATGATCGTTGTCTGTGTACATGAATAAGAGAAACGCACATCATCCCAACACACACACACACACACACACTTATCATACGTACAGACATGATCCGTTCTATCTAACCTTACACGATAAAAAAAAATTACGAACAGAAAACGAGACGCGGTTTGGTTAGGTTAGGTTAGGTTAGGTTAGGTTAAGTCACAAGAATTAACAAAAGGTGTAGTTAGAGGCGGTGTTGGTCGGTGATTGGGAAACAGAAGAGATTAGGGACGTCCATTGAAGCTCAGCTGCTGGGGAAATATTGACCCGTCTACTTAAGTGTGATTCTTGGCCACCACGGAAACTATATTTATACCACACGGGGAAAAAAATAACTATTGGTCCTGTAGGGGTCCTAGTAGTCCTGTAGGGGTCCCAGTGGTCATTCAGGGGTCCCAGTGGTCATTCAGGGGTCCCAGTGGTCATTCAGAAGTCCCAGTAGTCCTAAGGGGCGTTAAAGGGGAAACCAAATTGATTTTTGTGAAAGATCGGTTAAGCTGTGTTTAAAAGGGCGGGCTACTGAGGGCTGATGGATGGCTGGAGAGAAACGTCGGTAATATTAAAGAGGAGGAAGAGGGGGAGGAGAGGAAGATGAGGAGAAGAAAAGGAGGAGGAGAGGAAGATGAGGAGAAGAAGGGGGGGGGAGGAGGTCGAGGAGGAGGAGTAGAAGGAAGGGGAGCAGGAAGAGGAGGAAGAAAGGAAGACGGAGGAAGAGGAAAAGGGGAAGAGGGAGCAAGAGGAGGTAGACGATAACGAGGTAAAGGAGGGGGGGGAGAATGAGGAGGAAGAGGAAGATTGAGGGAGGAAGGAGGAAGCGGTGAAGGATGAGGAAAAGAAGGAACAAGAAGAAGAAGAAGAAGAAGAAGAGGAGAAGGAGGAGGAGGAGCAGGAGGAGTAGGAGGAGAAGAAGAAGAAGAAGAAGAAGAAGAAGAAGAAGAAGAAGAAGAAGAAGAGGAGGAGGAGGAGGAGGAGGAGTAGGAGGAGTAGTAGGAGAAGAAGAAGAAGAAGAAGAAGAAGAAGAAGAAGAAGAAGAAGAAGAAGAGGGATAAGAAGAGGGTGAAGAGGAAGGGGAAGGGGAGGATGTGGGTGCCTAGTTCTGGCATTTATTTAGTATTGATAACTCTGACTTTTTGCAATAGTGACGTCATATATGTGACTACGTGACTGTGTCTGAGAGAGAGAGAGAGAGAGAGAGAGAGAGAGAGAGAGAGAGAGAGAGAGTACACCATTAGACAGACAGACAGACAGACAGACAGACAATAACCCCAAATAGACTATAAATGATTTAACTCAACACTACACTAACACAGGTAAGGAGACAACAACTTGCAACACTCAATTCTGATTAGGAAGTTATTTAGTACCGGTGCCAGCAAGGACGATGTAGCCCAGTGCCAAGTGGCTAGACCGTGGCACCCGTCTGGCACTTGGGTCGTGGTATGCTGGGTACTATCATGGGTATATTACAAGGATATATTTAATATATTGGTTTGTGTTAAGTTAGGTTAGGTTAAGTTAGGTTAGGTTAGGTTAAGTTAGGTTAGGTTACCGGAACAATAACGACCTGCAGTTAGAGCCTAATTCCGTTGTTAGATATTGGTATTTAAGCTTCTCGTTATAACTTTCCGATATCGTAACGTTGACCAGTTCGTGTGGCTGGTGATAATGTTACGATTAACCTCTACACCTGCCCTCATTAACCTCTACACCTGACCTCATTAGCCTCTACACCTGACCTCATTAACCTCTACACCTGCCCTCATTAACCTCTACACCTGCCCTCATTAACCTCTACACCTGCCCTCATTAACCTCTACACCTGACCTCATTAACCTCTACACTTGACCTCATTAACCTCTACACCTGACCTCATTAACCCCTATTCACTCGTTACCTTTTCGTGTAATAGTGAAGTCGATCCAGAAGGTGATTATAAAGGCCCTTGATGCTCGTGTTTACCCTTTCTCTTCCCCCCCATCTCTCTCACCACCCCTCCTCTCCCCCCCTCTCTCTCACCCCCTCCTCTCTCTCTCTCTCTCTGTCTCTCTCTCTCTCTCTCTCTATCTCTCTCTCTCTCTCTCTCTCTCACGCTTCATTCTCGTCCGCCCACCAACATGTCGGCAACACGTTCAACTCAGATGGAAAAGACGAAACAACAGGGACGCCACAGTGAAGGTCTGAGTGAGGGAGAGGAGAGGAAGGGAGAGGAAGGGAGAGAGGGAGAGAGAGAGAGGAAGGAAAGGAATAGAAAGAGGGAGAAAGAGAGAGAGGGGGGGGGGAATGAATAGAAAGAGGGAGAGAGAGAAAGAGGAGGGGAAAGGGATAGACGGAGGGAAAGGAAATGAAAGGAGGAAGACATGGGAGAAAAAAAGGAAGAGAAAGAGAGAAGGATGAAGGGATAGAAGGATAGAGAGAAAGTTTGGAGGAAGAGAGTGAGAGAGGGAAGGAGAGAGAGAATAAGAGAACGTAACGAAGAGAACACGAAAACATTATAATAAAAAATGCAAGAATGCAAAATTAAGAATGAGTGGACGAGTGCTTGAGGGGGAAGGGGAGAGAGGGGGGGGAGATGAACGCAGACACCAGAGGGAGGGGGAAGGGGAGAGGGGGAGGAGGGAGATGAACGCAGACACCAGAGGGAGGGGGAAGGGGAGAGGGGGAGGTGGAAGATGAACGCAGACACCAGAGGGAGGGGGAAGGGGAGGTAGACGGGGAGGGGGGGGGAGAGGGGAGCGGTGAAGATGAATGCAGACAGCTGAGGGGGGAGGGGAGGAGGAAGGGGGAAGGAAGGAAGGGGGAAGGGAAGGGGGTAGATGAACGCAGACAGCCGAGTGCCCAAGGTAATATCAGTAAGCTCTTGGAACTGACTATCCGCTCCGACCCTTTATGACAACGGGGTCGATGGCTGGGTGAGGGAGAGAGAGAGAGAGAGAGAGAGAGAGAGAGAGAGAGAGAGAGAGTATGAGAGTGATAAAGAGAGAAAGAGAGAAGAAAACTGAGAGAGGGAGAGCATGATAAGAGAGAAAGGAAGAGGGAGGGAGTGAGAGAGGGAGGAGAAAACTAAGTGAGGGATTGATTGAGAAGGAGGAGGAGGAAACTGAGTGAGGGAGAGAGAGAGAGAGAGAGAGAGAGAGAGAGAGAGAGAGAGTCACACGGCACTAAAGCTCATTATTTCTGGTCCCCGTGTCTCTCTCTCTCTCCTCCAGTCTCATCTCTCTCACGCTTCTCCTCAATTACAGCTTTTTTTCTACTTACAAACGTTTTTTTTTTTCATTTCTGCTTACAAACGCTTTTCCCTTTCTGCTATTAATTTTTTTTTCTGCTAACAAACGTGTCTTTTGTGTATGTATGTATGTATGTATGTATGTATATATGTATGTATGTATGTATGTATGTATGTATGTATCTATGTATGTATGTATGTATGTAAGTATGTATGTATCACAATGTAGGTTGTCAAAGGGAAACATCACTCTCTGAAGGAATAAAACACCGAGTGTGTGTGTGTGTGTGCACTTACATAAGAAACTACTTACCCCCCCCCCCTCCATAAATTTACTTAAGGAAAAAAGTTACAAAAACAAAAGCATTTGACCTTCACGAACAAAAGTATTTACCCAAGAAAGTATTATTTTTTCCACCAAATTTGTTTTTACTGACCAAAAAACACAAACTAAGGCATTATACTTCTACTTTTTTGTGTGTGTTTACAGATCAAAGTTACAAACAAGAAAGTATTATAGTATTTTCTTCCACCTAAAAGTATAAAGGAAGGTAGGAAGGTTGAGTGACGGACACGGACAAGGGGTGAAAGAACGTCAGCGTGTGTACTTACCGAACAAGTAGTGACCAGGTACTGGGGCAGGGTGAGCCTGGGGCGGTGACACTGGGGGGGGAGGAGGGCGGGCTGGAGAGGGCTGGTCTGTGAAGGACGGCCCTCAGGGGAGTCCTCTGAGGGGTGAGATGGTCCCTGGATGGTCCTGGAGGAGGAGGGGTGGGGGGTTCCTCCACGCTAAGTTAGGATGTCCGTTCTTCTTCTCCGAGTGAAAATCTTGAATGAAACTTTTGTCTCTAACTTCACGTTCATCCAGGGGTATTTATTTTTTTCTTTCTCTCTCTCTCTTTTTCTCTTTCTCTTTTCCCCTTTTTTCTCCCTTTCTCCTCCGACTGCTTCTCTCTCTCTCTCTCTCTCCTTCTCTCTCTCTCACAGTTCTTGATTCTCTTTTAGGTTTTTTCTCCCGGCGTTGAGCGGATGAGGCTGGGGGACTCCTGGGGGGGGGGGGGGAAGGAGTTATGGCTGGCTATGGCTCACACGCTGACGAAGGAGGAGCTGTTTCTGCTGACTCCACACCCAGCTGGCCAAGGTTTCGTCGGGTGCCAGGCCGCTCGGGGAATGACTGTTACTCGTAGATGAATAGTTCTGGAGTTGTGGAGTGGTTGATGATGCAGTGGTCATTTAGCGATTGACGCCGTGTTGGGTACTCGTGCAGGCAACAGCGAGACACCAAGCACTGGAAGACGTTGTATGGATGTATTCTGGTTCAGTTAGGGGGACGACGAGTCGCCCTAAGAAAAGGCTGAATGGAAGCCAAGAAGTGTTTGTATTCAGAGGGATTAACTTACTGAACACTCGGCACTTAAGGATTTAACTTATCATCATCATCATCATTATCATTATCATCATTATCATCCAAGGTTTCTCTTTATCGATAATTTGACTTAAGAAAATAATGAATGAATTCCAGAAAGTTCAGGTTATTAATATTTATGTCCTGGGTTATGATGGAACTCCGTGGTGTGTGAGGACCTCGGGGTCAGTAACACACCACACCAATATTATCTGTGTCCGTCACGGGAAAAACTCGTAACTCATGGACGATTTACACACATACACTCAAAGCAGCGACGAACTATACACACACCAGGTAAACACTGTCTTAAATTGTATTATATACCACTTTCCTACAGGTAAAAGTGATCAGGTTCTATGGAAATTTCAGGGGGGCGTTTCCAAAAGGATTCTGGTAGCGTGTCCGTGAGATTTAGGGGGGCGTGTCCCGAGCTGGATCGTGGAGGAAACGCGTTCTTGAGATACCGTTTGTTGATTATCTGTGTGTAGTGAAGATATTGCTGGAACTGTTTCTGTTTTGATTTTTTAAAGAATGGATTTTTTTCATTAACTGTTTATAATGTGTTGGATTAATTAATATAATTATTAATTGATTCTAAATGTCTGATTACAACTCGATACCAAAGTTCATTGACTGGAATCTAAACACAGTCTCTATTTTTCTTATTGATGATAGATGTTTAGTTACCATAAACCTCATAAGCCAAGGTGAGGCTGTAGAATTTCCTGGAGGCTCCTGGAAAAAAAGTATCCAATTCCTTACAGTGATGTTATTACTGCATATTTTTCCCAGGACAGTTTGCGTCTTTTCTTGTGTATTGGAGACTCACACACACACAGACACAACTACATCCAAGTAGTTATTTTTCCACTTTTTTTTTTTTTTTGCTACAAAGTTTATGATCGGAAGGAGAAACTGTTATTGGTCGTTCCTGTTTGTTTTCTTGCGAAGCTTAATAATCATTGGTCAAGGTCAGTACAACACTCAAGATGTACCAATAAGGGTTGTCCAAACATTCACACATTATAATATATATACAAATACATAGAAAACTTGTATATAGCGGCAAGTCTATACACCGCTCTTGTACACCACGACAAATACCTCCCAGGAAGGAGATGAACACGTAGAGAGATGTATCCAGCGAGCGACTGACGGAGAGGACAACGACATGAAGCTTGGCTGTATGAGAGAGTGAGAGTGGGGTGGGAGAGAGCGTCGGGAAGAACTGTCACCACCACCAAGTCTGCCTGCCGACTGCCGGGTTCAGGCGATGGGGAGCGGTTCCCGGCACACTCCACAGCCAGCCCTGCCAGCCCAGCCTAACCCATCCCTAGCCCACTCCTAGCCCACCACAACCCACTCCATCATCCTTACCCCCTCTCTTACACTGTAGCCAGCCAGCTAGCTAGCCCACCACGGCCCATCATAACCCACTCTATCCCTCTTCTCACATTATAGCCAACCATCTAGCTAACCCACTCCGGCCCACCATAACCCACTCTATCACCCCCTCTCATACTACTGTACAACCAGCCAGCTAGCCCACCACAACCCCCCCCCCCATCCCCTAACACCATAACCAGTCCACCAAGACCCTCCCCTGACTCTGCTCACATAGCCCCATAGCCAACCCACCCCAGCTAACTACAACCCCCTCCAACCCACCCTAGCTAACTACAACCCACTTCCAACCCACCACAACTAATTCCCCTTAATTGGCACCAGAGCCCACTTATTATTATTATTATTATTATTATTATTATTATTATTATTATTATTATTATTGTTGCTGTTGTTGTTGTTGTTGTTATTGTTGTTATTTTTTTTTATTATTATCAAAAAACATCAAGTGTAGGAGTGAAAAAAAAGTCGCTCCGCTTATACTTCGTGAATTTAATATCATAGTCGTTTCTTGTCAGGCCGTGTAAGCACTGGTAGTCATTTGCATACAGATAAGAAGTTAAAAACGTTTGTAGAGTCAGGTTGTGGGTTAAGTTGTAACAAGGGGTTCGTGATAACATACTATTCATGATACTACTATTACTACTACTGCTACTATAAGTGCGACTATTATTTCTTCTTCTACCACTTTTTTTTCTACTACTACTACTGCTACTACTACTACAAGTCCAAAAAGTCCAAAACATGCGATAAGTTCCTACCTAAGTCCAAAACATGCGATAAGTTCCTACCTAAGTCCAAAACATGCGATAAGTTCCTACCTAAGTCCAAAACATGTGATAAGATCCTACCTAAGTCCAAAACATGCGATAAGATCCTACCTAAGTCCAAAACATGCGATAAGATCCTACCTAAGTCCAAAACATGCGATAAGATCCTACCTAAGTCCAAAACATGCGATAAGTTCCTACCTAAGTCCAAAACATGCGATAAGTTCCTACCTAAGTCCAAAACATGCGATAAGTTCCTACCTAAGTCCAAAACATGCGATAAGTTCCTACCTAAGTCCAAAACATGCGATAAGTTCCTACCTAAGTCCAAAACATGCGATAAGATCCTACCTAAGTCCAAAACATGAGATAAGATCCTACCTAAGTCCAAAACATGGGATAAGTTCCTACCTAAGTCCAAAACATGGGCTAAGTTCCTACCTAAGTCCAAAACATGCGATAAGTTCCTACCTAAGTCCAAAACATGCGATAAGTTCCTACCTAAGTCCAAAACATGCGATAAGTTCCTACCTAAGTCCAAAACATGCGATAAGTTCCTACCTAAGTCCAAAACATGCGATAAGTTTCTACCTAAGTCCAAAACATGCGATAAGTTCCTACCTAAGTCCAAAATTACTTTAGTCACCAATTAATTGCAACATTTCATTTCCTGGTGTGTTTACAGTGAGTTGTTTGCAATAATGTGTGTTGCAAAATTGATGCTCTGGTTATATATGGTGGGGATTGACAGAGAGAGAGAGAGAGAGATGAATAGAAAGAGGAAAACGGGGAGGAAGAGAGATAAGGGGAGAGTAAGAATGTGTGACAGATAAGAAGGAGAGGAGAACAAGAATATGGGAATAAGAGGAATGAATGAGAGGAGATAACACGACACCAATATCTCTACGGATTATGCACTTCACCTGTTTACAAAATTTCTAAACTCAAAGAAAATGGAGCTTACACGCCACGTTTTTACGAGGATAACTAAGTTAATTTTAAGTAAATCAACAACAATACTGTATAACACTATGTAATTAACAGGCGATATAACTCACTTGCACGACGACTATAGATGAATATATATATCTATCTATTTATTTAACACTATCTATCACTAGAAGGTAAAGATTAGTGATATGTTTTCCAAGGTTTTAGAAAGTTATTTACCGATAGATCTTGCCCACTGAAATATCCCAACACACATTAAACTAACACCATTGTCTATCTTCTAGCTAAAAAAATCACTATTACATCGCTATGATTCTATTCACTAACATCCTTTTCTAACTTCAGGCCATACAACATCTCCTTTACGCATTCTGACGCCATATAGCAAATGCGTAATTGCGTATATACATAAAACCCATTCCCACTATACGCCCAGCCGCTATCCAGCCGTGTTGTTGCCGATACCAAGGTACCGATTTCCGATACGAGGAGAAGGGAGGGGTGTGTGTGTGGGGGGGGGGGGGGTCGGGGACGAAAGGAAGTGTGGCATTATGGGTATTAGTCATAGGTATGTATCATTGTATGGTGTATGGTAGCCCAGAGGTTGTGTATAATGGCGTAATTGAGCGTGTATGTATGTATGTATGTATGTATGTATGTATGTATGTATGTATAAGACACGTGCACATCCCATCTATTGGCAAGTGCTAAATATTTTTTTTTATTATAATTAAGTTAGATAAATTGAATGCTTATAATGAACGTGAGAACAGACAGCTAGACAGACAGACAAATAGACAGACAGACAGACAGACACAGGTCGATGAGGCAGGACTGGCCAAAACAGGATAGGCAGGAACAGCTGATCAAACATGCCGAGAAACATGTTACAGGAGTCTCTACACCTCGCTTACCTACGTTACCTGTATACACCTGACTTACCTACGTTACCTGTATACACCTGACTTACCTACGTTACCTGTATACACCTGACTTACCTACGTTACCTGTATACACCTGACTTACCTACGTTACCTGTATACACCTGACTCACCTACGTTACCTGTATACACCTGACTCACCTACGTTACCTGTATACACCTGACTCACCTACATTACCTGTATACACCTGACTCACAAAACCGTAAGTTAAATTTTCCTTATACGTGTAGTAACGTTCAAGATGGCGTCAATATTACACTGAGACTCTACCTGAACTAGACACTTTTTCTCTCCAGCCTCCTCATCTTCTTCATCTCCTTCCCTATCTCCTTTTCATTCTTCCCCTTTATTCTTATCTCCTCCTTAGCTACCCTCTCCTTCAGATCTCATATCCTCCTTCTCTTATTATTCCTCTTCTTTCTATTCATCGTTCGCTTCTGCTTTAGTCACTCCTCGGTCTTCCTTTCCTCCTCCTTTCGCTATAACTCCTTCAGCTGTCTTTCTCGCTTCTCTTTCCTCTTCTTTATCCTCATCTGTTACTCCAATATCTGCCAAGCATTGCGAGCCTCTTCCCACACCTCTTCCTCCCGACACTCTTCCCGCACCTCCCCCCGACACCCTTCCTGCACCTCCCCCGACACTCTTCCCGCACCTCCCCCCTACACCCTTCCTGCACCTCCCCCGACACTCTTCCTGCACCTCCCCCGACACTCTTCCTGCACCTCCCCCGACACTCTTCCCGCACCTCCCCCTACACCCTTCCTGCACCTCCCCCTGACACTCTCCCTGCACCTCCCCCTGACACTCTCCCCGCACTACCCCCTGACACTCTTCCCGCACCGCCTCCCACCAACACTCTTCACGGATTAGCACCATAGGCTGTCTCAATACGTAAATGTAACATAAGGTGAAAATCAATTCCAACAAAGCCCTTTTTTTTTCATATTACTAAAAATAATAACGTGTTTACTGTTGACGTCATTGGTGTTATGTTGTTAGTGCCTCTGTATTAATTAATATGATTATTTGCGTATGTATATGTATGGTGTATGGTGGTTAATATTAGTCTTATATAGCACATTTTTTCAGGTGGTGGGCAGAAGGTGGGCAGGCAGGTGGTGAGCAGGTAGTGGGCAGGTGGTGAGCAGGTAATGGGCAGGTGGTGAGCAGGTAGTGGGCAGGTGGTGAGCAGGTAATGGGCAGGTGGTGAGCAGGTAGTGGGCAGGTGGTGAGCAGGTAATGGGCAGGTGGTGAGCAGGTAATGGGCAGGTGGTGAGCAGGTAGTGGGCAGGTGGTGAGCAGGTAATGGGCAGGTAATAGGCAGGTGCTGTACGAGGATAAAGGATTAGCTCTTTCCTCTCATGGGCTTCCCTACCTAACTTTCTTCACTGCATCTTTTACCTCCACCGAATATCAATTATTTCCCCCCACTGTAAACAACATAGGTATGTAAACAATGTACCATAAACAATTAACAATCAATCGGAAATAAAAGTGAAAGTACAAACAAAAGCTAGAATTGAAAAACAAAGTCTAATTAATGATGGTTCAGGTCGTTATACCCGCCATTAATAAAGGTTATAATGGTACAAGTTTGATCAGCTAACTCTCTAATGTACAACACTTATGGGAATTATCACAAATGGAGGATGTTATGTTTCCAGTATCTCTCTCTCTCTCTCTCTCTCTCTCTCTCTCTCTCTCTCTCTCTCTATCTCTCTCCCTCTCTCTCTCTCTCTCTCTCTTTCTATGTCTCCCTGTCATCGTAATATTTTCATGAATGGAAAAAAAAAACAAATTCTTAGTTCCAATAATATTTACATAATCTACAGACACATATATCTTACATGTAGATAAAGATCACTAAATACATACCCACACTCAGCACAGGGACTATAAAATGATTGAATAATGTACAGGAAGAGTTAAAAGGCAGAATATTTATCATAGTTACCCTGAGTTTTGTTTTTTTTTTTTAGTTTTCTTTGATCTGTGAGGGTGCGTGTGTGTATAAGCCCCGTGGAGTGTTGACCAATGACCAGCCCGAATTATCATAATACTGTAGGGAAATCTTACTTACTTACTTACTTACTTACTTACTTACTTACTTACACACACACGGTGACAGTAATGGACTAAGGACTACAATATGTGTACAACTTCCCCAGAGGTAAAAATTTTCCCTGCCTCGACTCCCAACACCCAAGACGTATATATATTACTTCCCCGCCACTCTACCCAATTATTTCCCCGCTCCGAGTACTGTGAGTAAGAGCCCTAAGCAACTGGGATCTAGGACTCTTCTCAGAAATTCGTATCCTTATTACCTTGAGTACGATGAAATAATCCCTGAGTACAATATAAACTCTCTAGAAACTAAAACATTGTACTCAAGGGGGTAAGGCATCGTACAGAAGGAACTGAGACAGACAGACAGACAGACACACAGACAGACAGACACACACACAGACAGACAGACACACAGACAGACAGACACACACACAAAACAGGTCGTCACTCAGATGCAGAACTCGTCTGGTTGTGGTATACATTTTGCACAGTTATCAGCCCATCAGTAATTTCCAGTGGCCTCTCCCCGACGTATTGCAACATAAGACTGCTTTGTGTAGTGAAGGCCATTTGGGAGAGTCAACAAATGAATAAATAGAAGGAAACTAAGTATTATTTACTCTCTGTACACGATATTATATTAGAAAACAGTAATGCTAGGTAATTTGGGGTAAGATTTTAGAATATTGAAGTCTAAAACTTTCTATACTTTAGATTATAGGGGTCTAATACTTTCTATACGGTAATACTTTAGAATATAGGGATCTAAGACTTTATCTATGTTTTTCTAAAGGTAATCTGGTCGAAAAAATACTCATAAAAAATTTATTCGTCCTCTGAAAATAATTGGAGACTGTTTTGAATTTGTTTTAATACATTTTACAGTTTTTATCATCTGATGTCAGTTTTATTTTTCGAATATTTTGGTTAAACCAGAGGAATCTATGAGGAATTTCAGTAGATATTAAATAATAAAAAAAAAATGATGGCTCCTGCTTGATATTGCATTTTTATGCCTTTGAAGCTTGGAGAATTATTGCTCCTGTGTGTGTGTGTGTGTGTGTGTGTGTGTGTGTGTGTGTGTGTGTGTGTGTGTCATGTAGTACCTCCTCCTCTCCATTCCCACTCCAGCACCACCAAGATTCTGACCTCATCAAACCGTAAATTCCAATCAATTCCAGATTCCCAGATTCCCGAACCTCCTCTAATTGGAACCTCCCCCCCCTTACCTTACCTATTACCTACCCCCTCCCCCCTCCCCCTCCCCCCTCCCCCCTCCCTCTCCCCCCCTCCCCCCTCATCACACCCCGCCTGTTGGTAATCCGGGGGCGTTCGTTTGTGTGAATCCGTATATAATCGTGTAATCGGATAAGTTCTCGGCCGGATACCTAGAATAAGACGGATCTACGGTTGTATCCTTCAGTTATGATGACTTTCAGGGTCGTGACCTCTGAACTCCCGCCAGTACAGTGTCTTATGGTGTGTTAATTGAGAGAGAGAGAGAGAGAGAGAGAGAGAGAAAGAGAGAGAGAGAGAGAGAGAGAGAGAGAGAGAGAGAGAGAGAGAGAGAGAGAGAGAACAAAACATACACACACACACACACACACACACACACAAGCAGGTGGGGACAAGCATGGTCTTACCTCCAGGTGGGTGAGTCTTTCAAGTGGCCTGAGCGTTTATTTGCCTCCCCGGAGTACACTTGAGTGGGGGATCACAGCGTGTGTTTGCCCTGAAGGAGAGAGCCTAAGTGGTCTCCTTCCCGACACACTCCCCCAAAGTGACTCTCAGGTGCTCATGTTAATTTCCTCACCCTTAACAAACCCCCTATGTTAATCTTGTACCTTTAACTACAAACAGAAATCCTGGTAAGTTAAATTAATCCATAGAGTAATTACAACAACAAAATCAACAACAACAACAACACCATCACCAACAACAACAACAACAACAACACCAACAACAACAACAACAACAACAACAACAACAACATTGGAGATTGCGAAAGGATGAATAAGGACAAATAAGTGTTTGTGTTTGATATTTGTGTTAGTGTAGTGAGATATTCTAGAGTGAGGGACTGAAGGAGTGAGGTGGAAGGGGAGAGAGAGAGAGAGAGAGAGAGAGAGAGAGAGAGAAGAGGAGGAGGGGAGAAGAAGGGTAGTGAGAGGTTATGAGAGGAGATGAGAGTAAGAAGAGGGAACTGGATGAAGGAGAGAGGGCGTAGGGTGAGAGTGAAGAGGTGAGAGAGAGTGGGGTAAGGAGGACGTGGAGTGGGAGGAGAGAGAGAGAGAGAGAGAGAGAGAGAGAGAGAGAGAGAGAGAGAGAGTACAATCACCACACCTCAAATCACAACAACCACAACTACCACCACCCCCCTCAATTAATTAAAGACTATTTGGCAACCTCTTCTAGTCAATGTCAAAATGGCCGTCAGTCTGTCAAGCTTAACTAATCCTTATGTCATATGAACCAAAAGACCAATTTAGTTTGTTTTATTTCCTGGTTGAGCTCCACGGGTTGTCTGGTGGTGACAATGATGGTGATAATGAGTGATGGTGACAATGATGGTGATAATGAGTGATGGTGACAATGATGGTGATAATGAGTGATGGTGACAATGATGGTGATAATGAGTGATGGTGACAATGATGGTGATAATGAGTGATGGTGACAATGATGGTGATAATGAGTGATGGTGACAATGATGGTGATAATGAATGATGGTGAAAATGAGTGAGATAAAGAGTGATGGTGACAATGATGTTGATAATGAGTGATGGTGACAATGATGGTGATAATGAGTGATGGTGACAATGATGGTGATAATGAGTGATGGTGACAATGATGGTGATAATGAGTGATGGTGACAATGATGGTGATAATGAGTGATGGTGATAATGAGTGATGGTGACAATGATGGTGATAATGAGTGATGGTGACAATGATGGTGATAATGAGTGATGGTGACAATGATGGTGATAATGGATGGTGTCCTTATTAAGAAAGAATTAAAAGCATAATTGTTTTCAGGTATTTCCATAAAGAATTTGTTAATCGGATTTCAGGTAGATTACAGCCGTATTTCAGGTAGATTACAGCCGTATTTCAGGTAGATTACAGCCGTATTTCAGGTAGATTACAGCCGTATTTCAGCCTGATGATAGCCAGATTACAGCCGTGTTTTTACCATGATTACAGTCGTATTTTAAGCTCTTTTATAACAGAAAAAACAGCATCCAATTTCAGCATTAATTACAGCAAGATTACACAGCGCGAATACACACAGATTACAGCCGTATTTTACCCGATTAATAACAAAATTACAGTAAAAAAAAATATATTTGATTGTACTGATTATAATTCAGATCACAACCAAATTGAATTTTTTGTCACCGAATCAATCCGTTTTTCCAGCCGAATTATTCCGTATTTTAGGCTGATTTTAAGTTGTTGTTCCAGCCGAATTTAAGTCGGGTTTTTTTTACATCCGAATTAATCTGTTTTTACATCCGGATTTATGGTGTAATTCAGACGGATTCCGGCAGGATTGATGAGCCGTCTTAACCATCTGGATTTTGCCCCCTTACCCCACACCCCCCCCCCCCCACCCTCACCCCCACCCCCACCCTCACCCCCACCCCCACCCTCACCCCCGCCCCCACCCCCACCCCCACCCCCACAGTGGTAATGACCGGAGGAGAGAAGTGAGGGAGACCGGCCACTATTTATGAAGGAGAGGCTCATTAGTGAGAGAGAGAGAGAGAGAGAGAGAGGGAGAGAGAGAGAGAGAGAGACAGTGAGGGAGAGAGAGAGAGAGAGAGAGAGAGAGAGAGAGAGTGAGGGAGAGAGAGAGAGAGAGAGAGAGAGAGAGAGAGAGAGAGAGAGAGAGAGAAGTGAACAGAACGACTTTAATTAGAAAAAAAAGGTAAATATACCTAACCACTTAACAGACAGACAGACAGACAGACAGACAGGCAGACAGACAGACAGACAGACAGACAGACAGACAGACACTGAAAGACAAATCCACGTTTAAAGTGACAATAAACAATGGATAATAAATAGGGGTGAATGATATAAAAGTGGAATAAATAAGGGATAGTAAAGGGGGGAGGAGAGGAAACCAATAATGAGAGAGAGACAAAGAAAAGAGATTACTGCCCCCCCCTTCTTCCCCCTCTTCCCCCCCTCTCCCCCCCCCCCCAGGAAAGGTTATGGGGGAGGGTGAGATGTGTGTAGAGGTCGATATGGGGAGAGAGAGAGAGAGAGAGAGAGAGAGAGAGAGAGAGGGAGTACACACACATACACACACACACACACACACACACACACATACACACACATACACACACAGAAAAGGTTTGATTGCTTCACTTGTACGGTAAGAAATATATTTAGGTGTATATCCTGTGTTTGTTTGTGTTGCGTATACATAACACATACATACATACATACATACATACATGCATACATACATGCATACATATATATATATACACGTAAACATATTTATATATATACACATACACGCATACATACACATACACACATACATACACACAAATACACATACACGTACACACATACACACATACTTACACACAAATACACATACACGTACACACATACACACATACACGTACACACATACACACATACACTAAATCATAAACACTGACTTATATCCAATACAAAATAATGAATAAAACCCAAAATGTTGTAAAAAAATTCCATTAAAACTTTTTGTTACGTTAAACTCTATGTAAATGATGAGTATTTTGTTAAGTTAAACTACTATAGAAAAAGTTCAAAAAGTTCTTAAAGTAGTGGTCATGTGATGTCAGTTAGTGTGTTATTGAGTAAGTTTGAAAGGTAATTTAACTAATTTAGCTTAATTAAACTTTACCTGGTGTGGTTACCTAGATTGTGTAAGTTATTTTGTACTATGTAATGTTAAAGTGGATATAAGGTTTGGTTAAGTTAGGTTTGGTTAAGTTAGGTTTGGTTAAGTTAGGTTTGGTTAAGTTAGGTTTGGTTAAGTTAGGTTTGGTTAAGTTAGGTTTGGTTAAGTTAGGTTTGGTTAAGTTAGGTTTGGTTAAGTTAGGTTTGGTTAAGTTAGGTTTGGTTAAGTTAGGTTTGGTTAAGTTAGGTTTGGTTAAGTTAGGTTTGGTTAAGTTAGGTTTGGTTAAGTTAGGTTTGGTTAGGTTAGGCTTGGTTAAGTTAGGGTTGGTTAAGTTAGGTTTGGTTAAGTTAGGTTTGGTTAAGTTAGGTTAGGCTAGGAGTAAAGGTAAGAAGATGATGAAGTTGGGTTAAAGAAAAAAGAAACGGATGAAGGTGATAATAATTAGGTGGACGAGGAGAGAGGAGAGATAAATGAGAGAAGGAAGCGAGACAGGAGAGTAAAGGAGAGGAGGAAGGAAACAGAAATGAGGCAAAGTTGTCCTCCTCCTCCTCCTCCTCCTCCTCCTCCTCCTCCTTCCTCCTCCTCACTCCCGGAAAGTTGCTGATTAGAGGACCACCTGCGGGCTGTTTAATTTTGAGCCTTGTGTTCTTAAGTCACAGAGGCAAAAGTCCCTTGAAGGAGTGGGGAGGAGGGAGGGAGGGGGGGAAGGTGTGCGTGGAAGAGGAAGGGGGGGGAGAGGGATTGGGGGAGGGGGGGGGGGAGAGGTACAGAAGGAGGCAGGGAGGAGGAACAGGTGATAGGGGTAGGGGTGAGGGAGGTAAGGGAGAGGGGGGGATGGAGGGGGGTGGAGAGGGGAGAGAGTGTGTGTGTGTGTGTGTGTGTGTGTGTGTGTTTTTATTAGCACCAACTCCACCACCACAACTACCACCACTACAACCAACACCTCTAACAACAACAACAACAACAACACGTAACAGTAACAACATCACCAGAGACGATTTGAAACGTAAAAAAAAAATCACCATCATCAGTAACAAAAGTAACAGTACGAAAACCGACTTAGTACACACCCAGTAGGAGCAGTAGAGTCGGCTTAGTACACACACACCAGAGGAAGGCGCAGAAGGAGGAGGGTAGTGGTGGTAGTGATCAAGTATAGCCAATATTCTCGGCAGCGACACCTTCTCCTCTAACACCTTCACTATTAATTAAACACAAACACCCTACCGCCTGCCTCCTCTCTACGTGCGGGGGGGGGGGGGAGAGGGAGGGGTGGGGAGGGGTGAGGGAGGGGTGAGGGGTGAGGGGAGGGGGGAGGGGTAAGGGGGGGAGTTAAGCCGTAGTGTTGTGTCCTGACGTCAAGACGTTTTGGGAGTATGGTGAAGGAAGGATGGGGAGGAATGGGAGGAAGAGGCGGAGGAATGGGAGGAGAGGAGGAGGAATAGGAGGGAGAGGAAGAGGAATAGGAGGGAGAGGAAGAGAAATAGGAGGGAGAGGAAGAAGGAGGAATAGGAGGGAGAGGAAGAGGAATAGGAGGAGGAGGAGATTTATGTGTGTGTGTTGGAGGGGATATAAGAGAGAGAGAGAGAGAGAGAGAGAGAGAGAGAGAGAGAGAGAGAGAGAGAGAGAGAGAAAACAGACAGACAGATACCCAATTTCACACACACACACACACACACACACACACACACACACAGGATGCCAGATGAATTAATGGTGTTAACTCAGACAACTTTTGGATATGTGAGTGAGTTGTGGCGCCTGAGATGCAACTGTCGCGGATGTTGACACTGTAAACACTAACACTGTTTGGTAGTTCACTGACTGAGAGACAGAGAGAGACAGAGAGAGAGAGAGAGAGAGAGAGAGACAGAGAGACAGAGAGACAGAGAGAGAGAGAGAGAGAGACGTGATAAAGGAGTGAAAATGGGAAAGATCAATGAAGAGAGAAAAACAGACAGACAGACTGAGACAAAATATACAACATACATACATACATACATACATACATACATACATACATACATACATAACTACTATTACTCCAAGATGTATTGTGGAAAAGTTGCAAGAATATCTCACGACAGGAAGAAGGTTCGATAAGCACCTCGTGTATGCTAACAGCTGACGGAAAGATTAAATATAGTTTATCAACTCACTAAGTCTATCGCTCACTATGTACTTAGACTTAAAGACAACACACTCAACAGGGCCATAAGTGTATCACGTGTGTTGGTTTTTGAAAGTTAGTTTATATTGTGATTTTTAAGTAATTTTATTAGTGGTTAGTTGTTGTTGTTGTTGTTGTTGGTGGTGGTGTATTACTACTACTACTACTACTACTACTACTACTACTACTACTACTACTTGGGCACGTATCATAAATAGTCAGACTCGACCTCTTTTCTCTGCCATATTCCCCCCCACCCCCCCAACCTGTCAAGAGGAGGCCTGAGGTGGGAGGGGAAAGGGGGTGGGGGGACGGGTAGGGGGAGGGGTGTGGGGGGAGGGGGAGGGGGGGAGGGGTAGGTCCATCTTCCTCTGTTTAATTACAAACTCACAGACTTAAGATTCCTGGGAAAAGATACTGCCATTGTTGAGGTACTAACGTGTTATACGACAATGACCATAGAGACGAAACCCCCCTTACGATAAGTGTTAAAATGATCTTAAATGATAGGGTCTAGTTCGTTCCTTTGTGTATGGACTGATGGAGGGGTGGGGGAGGAGGCCGTCAATCTTGTAAGGAGGAGGCGGTGAAGGAGGCGGTGAAGGAGGTAGAGCATGACCACCTGTAATTTGGCGTCCTTCAGGTGATCATTCCATCTTCAGGGAACCTTTTAGGGTAATCCACCTTTTATGGATAATGGCTCAAGGCTTTATCCACTCCCTTAATTATATCCTTATGCAGGTTAATGGTCGAAAAGGGTTATGACCGTGTCTCCTTTACCTGTGTTTTGCAGGTAAGAAAAAATACACCTTAATTAATCTCATCATACGGACCTTCCTTAGTACAGATCTTCTTTATCCTTATCCTTATCTCCCTATTTATTCTCATTATCCCCACTTCCTTTATTCTTAAATGTAGGATCACTAAAGCATCAAGATCATCAATAGATAAGATAACTTTTATCTCCCTGAGTTATCGGGTCAGGTTAGGTTAGGTTAGGTTAGGTTAGGTTAGGTTAGGTTTAGGTTAGGTTAGGTTAGGTTACAAGAAATACGGTACATCTTGTTGTGGAATGGTAGTTCATACGGTTCATCTTATTAACGAGAGTGTAAAAGCTAAAACAGATAACTCGGTTTAATACTTAGCATCAACGGAAGTTAAACCAGAGAGTTAAAAAAAAAGTGGTTTATATTAACGGGTAAAAAACAACAGTTAAACCAGACGATAAAAAAAGAAACGGTTCACTGTTAACAGGAAACAGTAATTAAAGCTGTAATATACGGTACGAATATTTCTCACAAGACAAAAGATAGGTAGTCACAACAGAAGGAAGACTGGTTGGTTAAGAGGCTGCGGCTACCTACCCTCTCATAAGGCTGATCTAATACCGCCTCAGTAACCAAGCTTGAAACACGACCACTAGAAAGCTTTCATCATATGTGGGTTAGATTAGGTTAGGGTAGGTTTTTTGGTTAGGTTTAGGTTAAGTTTGGTTAGGTTAGGCTTAGGTTTAGGTTTGGTTAGGGTAGGTTTAGTTTAGGTTAGGTTATGTTAGGTTTAGGTTTGGTTAGGTTTAGGTTAGGTTAGGTTAGGTTTTGGTTAAGGTTAGGTTAGGTTAGGTTAGGTTAGGTTAGGTTAGGTTAGGTTTAGGTTAGGTTAGGTTTTGGTTAAGGTTAGTAGAGAGTAACTATGGGTATATAGGTTCCCTGAATACGGAAATTAGTGAGTCTCCTCGTTGAAGTTTTACAGCGGCGGTTAAGAGGCTGTTTATATATTCCTAATTTACATATCTTTTGTTAGGGATGAGCGATGGTTAGGTGGGTGATCCAGGAGCTGGGAATGTCTTCGTCAGGAAAGGTGTTTTTTATGTTACCTGGTGGGTCATGTAAGGCGCCCTCCTACCCTTGTTTCTGATTGGTCTTCCCTTTCTCACTCTTTGTTTCCCTTTCTCTCCCTTTCTCTCCCTCTCTTTCCCTTTCTCTCCCTTTCTATCCCTCTCTTTCCCTTTCCCTCCCTTTCTCTTGGGCTTCAGCTTGACCTAACCTAACCATTAGTTTTAGAATCCATTAGATCTGGGGTTCATGGCTCAAACACACACACACACACACATGCACACACACACACACACACACACACACACACACACACACACCAGCTGAGGTCACCAGGAGTGTGAGGCCGACCCCATAACAGTCACTTGGCCTGACTTATGAGGTAGTGGCTATGCATCTAGAGTGTGGCTGACTCAAGGGAGGGGACATTCCCGATTCCTGGCTAATGTAATAGGAACATTCCCGATTCCTGGCTAATGTAATAGGAACATTCCCGATTCCTGCGTGGTTGTTGATATGGCAAGTCTTCTCCTTCCTTCCCTACCCCCCTTCCCCTTTCCCTTCCTTCCCCTTCCCCTCTCCCCCATCAATCGTTGAGGTATGTCACGGGGGAGGGGGGGGGGTGAAGGAATGTGATAG
>CAUDMG010000489.1:660000-677500 GCA_958450375.1 Homarus gammarus | reverse complement strand
TAGTGAGGGGGGGTGATGGTGAGGGGGGTTGATGGTGAGGGAGGTTGATGGTGAGGGGGGTTGATGGTGAGGGGGGTTGATGGTGAGGGAGGTTGATGGTGAGGGGGGTGATGGTGAGGGGGGTTGATGGTGAGGGGGGTTGATGGTGAGGGGGGTTGATGGTGAGGGGGGTTGATGGTGAGGGAGGAGATGATGGTGAAGGAGGAGGGTTATGGTGAGAGATGAAGGTCTTTCAAACATATTAACAAAGAAATAAAACTAAAAAGACAATCATAATTTGTTTCCATCCACAAATTTAATCCAGAACGATTAAAACAAATGACTGGGATCATATTCTTTTACAAGGGTGACTAAGAAATGATCATTAGTAGCCCCTGGGAAAAAAAAACATCCCTCACTCATAATACGAAGAAAAAAAGCAACATCCATCAACTAGGTCAGTGAAGGCGGAAAACAACAAGCACATGAATATCTTACCGTTTGTTTAAGTTGTTGTTTTAATTATTTATTTACGTGGTGTAGAAGTCAGTAGGCACCCCACACTCTATTCAGCTCCACGGGGTGTACAATGGTTCTCAAATAAGGGGTATACAATGGTTCTCAGACACGGGATATACCAATGGTTCTCAGACACTCGGGGAGGCTAGTTCACCATCAACTCTCTCAGTACGTGACACTGGCCAGATTTTATCTCCCAACTCGTCCGCATCACTACACTTAACGTTGACCTTTGACCTTAAACAACCGTATAGAAGAAAAAAATATAGTTCATAGATATAGAAAATACAAAAACAAATATAGATAAAAATACAAGAAAAATACATTAGTTGGATAAAATAATAGTGAATTAGATTAAAAAATAAACATATTTTTTTTACGTAAACGGTAAGATAATTATGTCAACAAGGCTAGGTGAGTCTCGAATCACCTCCCCCTGTAGTTAAATATAACCCAACTACCTTCACATAGTTATATACATAGCCAATACTTCATTGATATATTTTTATTGATTTAATGTTAATTCAGGATCATTATTTTACCCTTCAGAGTTAATTAGATAATGTTTTTAACTTTATTTTGTTATCACGTTGTGTTGTTCTTGTTCTTGTCCTTGTTATCGTTGTATTGTTATTGTTGTTACTGTTGTTGTTGTTGTTGTTGTTGTTCTTGTTATCGTTCTATTGTTGTTGTTGTTACTGTTGTTGTTGTTCTTGTTCTTGTTCTTGTTATCGTTGTATTGTTGTTGTTATTGGTGTTACTGTTACTGTTGTTGTTGTTTAAGGTTTATGGGATTTTAACTGGCTGGGTCATTAAGTACCTGAGTATAAGTTTTAATATCATACAGCACAACAAGTTTTAAGAATCTCAACCGACATCGAACTAAAATATTTCTCTTTCGTTTATTTCCAGCCTTAAAACTTATATTTTCTCTCCTACAAGAACTTACGAGTTTGATCTTATTATTCATACTCTCGCCCCCCACACATTCACCCCCACACACTCACCTACGACCCCACACACTCACCCCCACACACTCACCTACGACCCCACGCACTCACCCCACACACTCACCTACGACCCCACACACACTCACCTACGACCCCACACACACTCACCTACGACCCCACACACACTCACCTACGACCCCACACACTCACCTACGACCCCACACACTCACCTACGACCCCACACACTCACCTCCGACCCCACACACTCGTACGGTGACATAATGAATTTCTGTAATTTGTTAGTTGTCGTCCAAGCTGGAAAGGGAGAAGCATTTAACGTTGTAACGAAATAGACCCGCATGTCCCACGGAAGAGGAGGAAGAGGAAGAGGAAGGGTTAATGAGAGGGTCAGGGAGAGGTGTGAAGGGATGGGAGAGGAGCAAAAAGAGGATCCACCCTCTCTGATCCAACTCCCCTCAGATCCAACCCCCCCTCAGATCCAACCCCCCTCACACCACCCTCAGATCCAACCCCCCTCACACCACCCTCAGATCAACCCCCTCCCCCCCCCTTTCCTCCACAGACCCAAACATGATTCACCAACCGGACTAAAATCTGCTCCCCTTTTTAAGACCTCACTAATAAAGGGCTAAAAAGGGACTAAAAAGAGGGCTACCTTAACCCCGTTTCCTTTACAATGTTCTCGGCTCTGGGTCCCATCTCTAGCCTTCCATTGTATAGGAATCCCTTACAAAAGACTTCGACGCCGCGTTGAGGAGGATTAAGGCGCTGTTGAGGGTTAAGAAATGACCCGTATGGTAAAGAGGGAGGAGGAGGGAGGGGTGGTATGCAAATCCTAATGTCTTGCCTTGTGGGAGCTGTGCAAATCTGTAGTGGTGGTGGTGGTGGTGGTGGTGGTGGTGGTGGTGGTGGTGGGAGTGGTGGTGGTGGTGGTGGTGGTGAGTGTTGGGGGTTAGTTGTTTGAGGGAGTGTAGGAGAAAGGAGGAATGAGGAGGGAGTGTGGGGGGGAAGGAGGAATGTAGGAGGTAAGGCAGTAGTATAGAAGAGAAGAGAGAACGAAGAAATGATGAGGAGAAGGAGGAAAAGAGAGAATAGAAAGAGAAAATGAAAGAGATGGAGAGAAAATGAGTCGGCAAAGAAGCAAGAGAGAGAGAGAGAGAGAGAGAGAGAGAGAGAGAGAGAGAGACACTCACAGATCCCATTCCCAGGAGCCGAATAATTCACAGCCACGTTGAATCACACACACACACACACACACACACACACACACACACACACAGGACATTAGCACACTTGAAGAACTCTCACCTCCTCTCGTATTGCTGATGAATCTGCTCGTTAATGGTCGTTAATCACCTTTATTGTATGCTCCAACGAGGTCACACACTCAACGAGCACGTCTAATTGCTCCTTCAATGGTAATTAACGAATGTGAATTGTCTATGCAACTCCAGCGGTGTAGCGTTAACCGAAAGATGAGTGTGTGGTGGTAGTGTGTGGTGGTAGTGTGTGTGTGTGTGTGTGTGTGTGTATGTGTGGTAACCCATATGACACAACACATGACACCACCTTACCCCCTCATCCCCTCACCACCTCCCCACACCCCCACCACCTCACTCCGCCACACCCCTCACCCCCTCACTCCACCACACCCCTCACCCCCTCACAACATGTCAGTATGAAATGAAACTTGAAATTCAGAGATTCTAAACATGGCATAAAATTGCAAGTCTTATTTTCACGCTCCTAAAAAAAGTGTTTTATTTTCACTTTTTTTTTTCGATTCCATTCATATTGATAATTTTATTTGTTCGAATATATGATAGAAAATGATAGCATCTGTTCTTCTGTCTGTCTATGTGAATGTATGTATGTATGTATGTATGTATGTATGTATGTATGTATGTATGTGATTCTCCCTCACATATGCTCTCATAGATCTCTCTCTCACCTCTCCCTCCTCTCCTCTCTCTCACACTTCTCCCTCACTCTTCCTCTCCTTTCTCTCCCTCACACACGACTGTTCTTTGCAGGGAGAGAGAGAGAGAGAGACTTGACAAGATGAACTACTGTACACTGAGTCAACCTTCACCACCTCTTCTCTTATACTAATGGCCGACTGACAGAAATGAGTTGAAGTGAATCGTAGTCACGTCTCTTACACCTGAGAGATGAACTTGAGGTGAATTATTAACCTAAAGCTAACGTAAACCTAACGTAAATTTAACCTAATCTAACATTAAACCTAACCTAACCTAACCTAACCTAACCTAACCTAACCTTCTTCACATATTTTGAAGAATGTTTGAAAAATCTGGACAGTCGAATATTACAAATTCTTCAGGTCGACTCCCCCCCTCCCCTTTAGGAGAGAAGGGGGTGGTGGGGGTGGCTCTCTCCTCCTGTGCCATAGTACCCATAAAAGAGCCATAACTCATATTTTTGGAGTACTTGCCTCATAAAATACCAAAAGAGTGAATTTTAGAGCATTTTTATCATAAGTGGGAAGCTGAGATGAATTATGAGGTGGTGAAAGAAATTAAAAAATATATCCACTTGATTTTATGGCTTCAGCGTCACATAAATCAAGAAAAAACAAATTAAAAATGCCAAAAAAAAAGTTGGAACTATTATGTAAAATTAGTACAGGTAATTAAGTACTGACGTCATAGAAAAGTATTTAAAAATGTATTCATAAATTCAGGTGAAAATTAGTGTATTAATTAAGAGCAACAGAGAAGAACCATCACCCACCTGTGTTCTTATGATGAGACACTAAGAAATAAATTAGGAAATACAATAGAGTGAGACACATAAACAGAGAAATATTAAAAATACAGATATAACCAGAGTTTTAGATACAATTACCTGTATCGTTTAGTAGTATTAATATTATATAAGGAAACACCAAACATAATGAAAAATACCTAAAAATTCAGATACAAACCGGAAATAAAGTAAAAAATACGATAACATCACAAAAAATCATCAAGGGATATCAAGCAATCACAAAACCTAACCTAACCTAACCTAACCTAACCTAACCATATTAAAAACAACTAGAATTACAATGAAAGGTGTCCGATTAGGATATCACAGCCGGTAAATAAAGCCTGGGGGTGATTAGGCCGGTTACTGCATATCCTGGAATCTGAGAAATGCTTGTTGGAGGTGTGATGTGCTGTATGGTGATGTGTGGTGATGTATGGTGATGTATGGTGATGTATGGTGATGTATTATGTATGGTGATAATTAGGATATCCCGTGACTGTGTGGAGGGTAAGGGGGGTGGGGGGGAGGTCAGGGGGGTGTCAGGGGGGGGGTGACTTCTAGAAACAGTGTCCTAATCCCTTTCCCGTATCCCTTAACTATCCAATGACTGCCCTTAACTCCCCTTTGGCCCTTAACCACTGACCCCCCCACTTTAACCCTTTTATCCGCCCTTAACCACCCACCACCCTTACCCACCCCCCTCTAACCCATAACCACCCACCACCCTTACCCACCCTTAACCACCCACCTACCAGCTGTCTACTCTATAACAGACGGGATACGTGTGTTAAGTAACCAACCCTCTTGTCTGACAGAAGGCGCAGTAGTGTGTACGAGGGACGAGAGATTGTTCACTCTAATCTTTACTATTATCTCTAATTCTCTCTATTCTTATCTCTCTTCTCAGTCTCTCAATTTCTATCTCTCTCTCTCTCTCAGTCTCTCAATTCCATTCCTTTACAACTTAACACATAAATTCTTTCCATTTCTTCTCCCATCTTCGTCCATTTCTCCGTATTTCTCTCTCCTCCTCCTCTTCCCCCTTCTCTTCCTCCTCCTCCCCCTCCTTCTCTTCCCCCTACTCCTCCTCCTTTTTTATCATTCTTATCTCTTAAAACCCGTCTTCCAGAATAGACAATTAAGCCTCTTAGCTGTGAGTTAGCTGCCATTACACACTGTTTACTTGTACGGTTAAAAAGCTATTTACTGAAGACTTTGGATATCTCGAGATGGCTACCATTAGTTTGTTTCTTGTGTGTTTGTTTTTGTTTGTTTCTTTGTTTGTTTGTGTGTGTGTTTATTTGTTTTTGTTTGTTTACGTGTTTTTGTTTGTTTATGTGTTTGTGGGTGTTTGTTTTTGTTTGTTTATGTGTTTTTGTTTGTTTGTGGAAGGATATTTTTTGAAGGGGGAGGGAAGAAATGGGAGAGAATGAGAGAGAGAGAGAGAGAGAGAGAGAGGGGCTCTAAGTGGCACTACTCTGGCCACACACCATCACTCACCCCCCCCCCCTCCCTCCTCCCCTTCACATGACAGCCAGTAACACCATCCACAGCCTGGAATTATTTCTACCACTAGTGAATGACTCTGTGATTTTTGTGACTTTCCAGGTTCTCTTTCTCTCGTTCTCTTGCTTTCTTTATCTCTCTCCTTGTCTTGTTGTCTTTCTTGCTCTCTCTTTCTCGTTTGTTTTGTCTTTCTCTCTCTCTCTTGCTAGCTCTTTTACTCTCTCTCTCTCTCTCTCTCTCTCTCTCTCTCTCTCTACCAGAATAAAATTTATCTTTAAGCCAAAAAAGCTGTTTCAAATTCCCATATCAATTAGTATTTTTCCTTTTCTCTTCGTGGAATTTAAAATCAATTATACAAAAGCTCCCGGAAGTTTAGGAATCAGTAATGAGGCGGATAAACACACACACACACACACACATACACACACACGGAAAGTGACAGTAAACAAGATAGGGAAGTGACTGCGAACATTACAAGGTCAAGGGCGGCATCCGGTACTGCCCGCCGTCAGTATCCTTATGTGACGGTCTGTGTATGTGTGTTTCTCTCTCTCTCTCTCTCTCTCTCTCTCTCTCTCTCTCTCTCTCTCTCTCGTAGATGGACAGACAGACACTACCCATCTTCCTTTCCCTCTCTCTTCCTGGCCTTACACACTTTGGTATATTGTACTTATACCACCGACGTATAATCTTATATAAAGTCTATAATCCTATATAACTCTCCTATACATCCATATAACACCTGAAGTTAGAGTAAATTAATTGTCCTTATCACCTGGGCCGTATATAATTTCCAATAGACACACAATAGATACAATTAAACGTCAGAGTCAATAAGTCGTGACAAAAAAGCGTCACGGTGGGAGGTTTCGATCCCACATCCCGTAACCTAATCCTCAACTCGACCCTCTCTTGACTGTCACCCGCCACGATAACAGCGCCACCTATGTCTACCTTATTAATATCGTCATCCCCATGTAACTAAATCAAGAAAATAGACTCAATAGGAGACTAGATATATAGCAATTGACAGTAGACTCTCTAAATAGGTTTGTATTCCCCTGTAGGTTCTTTCAAGGGGTTTTCGTGTGGCAGTGAGATCGATGCGTCATTGTTTGGGAAAGCTGCTGACTCGCGCTGGCCACCCCACAATACAGCCGCTTATAATCCCTTCATTATCCGGGGAGACAATAGCTCAGCTGTTGATAAGAGAGATGGAAGGTAATAGCTCTATTTAAGGTCGGAAATCGAACCCTGGGCCTGGTGATTGCTATGGCTAGTTGGGTCCCAAGATGGCCTCCTTTCTCATATCCTCAATTGACGGGTTTAATTATTCCAAACTCTGACCCAATGTTTATTCTAACTTAATCTTATCTTTATCATCTCTAAGTTAACTTAACCTAAACACAACGTGAATAAACTTACACTTAAGTTAATATAACCTAACCTAATTTAATCTGACCTGACATACACACACACACACACACACACACACACACACCAAAGTTAGCTCCTCAAACTAAAAACAGTCACGTCCAGGCACCAGTAAAAACAAGAGACGTAAACTGTAATCTGGTAAAACTGCAAACTCGTGACGCAAGTGTTGCCATTCAGAAGCGACACCCCTGGGAGCTAGAGGGTGGCTAGTATTTGTTTGTGTGTGTGTATGTGTGTGTGTATGTGTGTGTGTGTGTGTGTGTGTGTGTGTGTATGTGTGTGTGTGTGTGTGTGTGTGTGTGTATGTGTGTGTTCCATATTTTGATATATTCTCTCTCTCTCTCTCTCTCTCTCTCTCTCTCTCTCTCTCTCTCTTTTAGCAGGGAATTCCAGCGTTCTTATCCTTTCACACGACCTCCTCCAGCGAAGGATATCACAGGACACCACTCTGGTTAAGAAGGATATCTACTCCTAACCTCACCTACCCACCCACTCCCCTACCCCCCCCACCTCACCTACCCCCCCCTCACCTACCCCCCCCCCCCTCTCACCCATCTAACACAACCATCCAAGATTCCTCCCCTAGGGCCCTCAGCAATAAGGATCCAATTCCCATGTTTCAAAATTGATAAAAAATTCTTACAAAACTTGGATGTGGCCTCGACCAATCTGGGATCCCGTCAAAACTTATACGAAAGAGGTGGGTGGGAAGAGAGTGCCATCCATCACAAGCTCTTATGGGCGTTCAACCATTGGCTTCCCTATCATAACGAACGAACTTATGGACTTCCTGGTTCTTAGTGTCATTGAGTCTTGAGAATTATTGATCAAGTTTGTGCCAGTAATAGGGACATATTGGCTCTCCTCTGGGCACCTCAATAGGAGTGACGGGGGGGGGGGAGGGGGTAGTAGTAGTAGTAGTAGTAGTAGTAGTAGTAGTAGTAGTTCTGTAATAAGCAGCTATTAACTCCCACACACACGCCTATTACCTCAGTTAGTCAAGGCACAACCATTATGACGACACAATATAAATACTTCACCACGTGTGTTCCATCCCACCATCTGTTCCTTCACCGAGCTCCTTAAAACAAAATATATACCTGATTCTATTAAAAGGGAATCTGATTCTATTACTGGGTCGTCTCAAGGGGTCAGAAGCTGTTATACTATTGTTTTTTTATAACCTGTGTTTGAAAGTGTATAAGAAAGACGCACACACACACACACACACACACACACACACACACACACACACACAGTGGCCTGAAGATTACTCCCCCAATACACATAAAATTTTCTTTATAACAAGAAAAAAAGGAAGAAATCAACAGAGGGAGATAAAAAATAATCATACCTCGAATAGAACACGTATATGAGAGAGAGAGAGAGAGAGAGAGAGAGAGAGAGAGAGAGAGAGAGAGAGAGAGAGAGAGAGGATGAGAAAATTCCCTCTGCATTATTTCCTACTTTGAGAACCGCTGAAAACATGATAACTTTTTTTTTTATCTTTGAAGAAGTGGTTGAGGGGGACTGGAAAGGGAGGTTGATAGAGAGGGAGGGAGGGAAGGAGAGAGGGAGAGAGGGAGGAGAGAGGGAGAGAGGGAGAGAGAGGGAGAGACAGGATAGATTTCTTCCTCCCGGCCAAACTTTAATTCACTCATCTCTTTACACAGTGTTGGATCGAGAGTGGAACTGACCAATCACCACCAAGTATCGGAGGATTTGTAAACACGGCCTTCTTCTTCTACTTCTTCTTCTTCTTCTTCTTCTGCTTCTTCTTCTTCTTCTTCTTCTCTTTCTCTTCTTCTTGAGGCAGCGGTAGTGGCTCGGTAGGGAGATGTGTGAGGGAGGGGAGGAAGAGAGGTAGAGGGAAAAGGGAGAGGGAGAGGGAGAAGGGAGAGAGAGGAGGGAAGGGGGATGTCTGCAAAGTTTTCTTATAGCTCTAAACTCCAAATCTTTCCCCTCCCTCCCTCCCACCTCCCTTCTCCCCTCCCTCCCTCCCTCCCCCCCCCTCCCTCCCACCTCCCTCCCTCCCCAACACTTCACCCCAACACCTCCTACTACAGTGTCCCTTAAATTTGTCCCTTTAAGGTGTTTGTTCGTAGAGGGAATTAGATATTTCTTAAGCTTTAGGTACTATACTTTAAATTGTTCGTCAAGATGTACTTAAAATTTGTGAAAAAAATAAATAAAAATAAAAAAAATAAATCGAGACAAGAATTAAATTTAAATAAGTTCTGAGTTTAATCGCCAACATAAAATATTTAATAATTCTAATAAAAAATTAAACCTCCATCAATAATAAGACAAAATAAACTAAAAACTAAAATAAATATAAACTCATATCGCTAAATTTATTCACCAAAAGAACAAATACAAGTTAAAGCTACGAGATAATTATAAGGAACGTAAAAATCCTTATTATTCTTGTTGATTTTTTTTTTCCCAGGAGATAAAACTTAAATGAGTGTATAAAATTATTTAAGGGGATTATATACATTTTTTCCCCCCAGGATGAAGTAAAACATTTTATTTCAGTGATGTGAGATGATGGTTGTGTTTAGTTGGGTTCTTCCTGTCCTGAGTAATGGGTGCTCTCTCTCTCTCTCTCTCTCTCTCTCTCTCTCTCTCTCTCTCTCTCTCTCTCTCTCTCTCTCTCTAAGATTCCAAGGTAAACAAAGACTGTTATTACGCCGTGGTCATAATTTCGTGCCCCTGGAGCCTTCAATCCTCCCCCTGGACCCCCTTGCTTCTCCCTCTGGACCCCCTTCCTTCTCCCCCTGGACCCCCCTGCCTCCCTCTGGACCCCTTTCCTTCCTGCCTGGATTCTTCTCTCTTCCTCCCCTTGGACCTTTCTCCTTCCTACCGTGACCCCTCTGCCCCCTGTAATCACCCCCCCCGCCCCCCCGCCCCCACCCCGCCCCCCCCGCCCCCCCCCCCCCCGCCCCCCTCCCTCGTCCTCCGTTAATTCTTCCCAGGTTAATACTAAACAAAGTCTGCCAGAAAATTACTTCCGGGTTGCATGAGGCATAATATCTCTCTCTCTCTCTCTCTCCCTCCCTCTCTCTCCCTCCCTCTGTCTCTCACTGTCAACTCCCCCATCTTCTCCCTCTCCCCCCTCTCTCTCCCCCTCACCCCCCCCTCTCTCTCTCTCTCTCCACCGCCATAACAAAGACGTGTCAGAAGGGACTAACACAGTGAAATATGGGAGGAAAGTTTTAGGAGGTTTCAGACACGTAATGAAATACCTACATAGTTGTTATTAAGTACTACCCTGGCCCTGGTGGTGGTGGTGGTGGTGGTGGTGGTGGTGATGATGATGGTGATGATGGACTGCATTAATGTCTAGTAATATATTATTTGAATTATGGATTGTTGTGTACCTGTGTGAGCCAACCCGACACTGTGGATTGCTCGAAATGCTATTCTCAACACTAAAGAATTCTTGCCATTATGTAAACACGTTGGGTAGGGTAGGGTAGGGTAGGGTAGGGGAAGGGTAGGGTAGGGTAGGGTAGGGTAGGGGTAGGGGTAGGGTAGGGTAGGGTAGGGGTAGGGTAGGGTAGGGTAGGGTAGGGTGATAGGAAGGATATTACACAAATTACATGAAGATTAAACACCCCAGCTTAGTTCACATGACCATTAAACACCCCAGCTTAGTTCACATGACCATTAAACACCCCAGCTTAGTTCACATGACCATTAAACACCCCAGCTTAGTTCACATGACCATTAAACACCCCAGCTTAGTTCACATGACCATTAAACACTCGAACTTAACCTAACATAAGCTGGGGTGTTTAATCTTCATGTGGTCCGGATATCAAATTCATTGGACGTAATTTGAAATATTGTCTAAGGTAATATTGGTCCTGTAAATACTTAATATATCGCTAATTACTTTATATTTAAGTAAGAATAACTATACATTTTTCTCTTCGTTGTAGAAAAATGTAACGATAACAAGCGTAAAAATGAGACGAGCTGCAAATGACCCAATCACAGATAAGGAAAAGATTAGAAGTGACCAATTAGAAACTTGAAAATGATATCAATGACCAATCAGACGCAAGCCGTAGGTGAGGTTATCTCGACTGGAAAAGCCTCCAGGCAGTGCACGGCCGCCAGCTGAAGTGTAAATAGTGTTTTTTTTTTGTGTGTGTGTTTTATGTGTTTTTGTGTAACTAACATTATTAACAGTGGTTGTACTCAAACAAAATTACCATCAGTGACTGTACTCTTAACTGTTGAGTACAGAAAGGACTCGTAAGAGGAAGAAAAGACGATATTTAAGACTAATTTAGTGTTGACACGGTGTTTAAACGTCACAGAAAACGTGGTCGCCACACCTGGACAACGATGCCACATACGACAGGTGAGTTAATTACTAACCTTTTAATTAACCTTTTTTACTATAGATAGAACACACCTGTATTACTCTCTAATTATTAATATTACAACCCTCTAAGTGATGAATATAGTTTAATTACCGAAATATTAATACAAATTATAGTTATTAATGAAAATATTTAAACTCATCGTCTCGTAACTCTGGCAACACTATCTTACTTACATAATACTCAGAGAAATTTTCCCATGTTGACGAATTATTATTTACCGACGAAACTTTAACTCTGCGTATAATTATAATACTTTAATTAGGTCTATTATAAGTATTAGTAGTCATAGTCGATAGTAAAATAGTGATATTACTAGTAGTTAAGATATATAGTGATTTATCTCGCTTTAAAAACCCAACGATGGAGTGTTTAAAAAATTCGCGATTTAATTCTCGTTAATGATGAGGCAGATTACCAAGTGGTATTTTGCAAGTGGTGAGTTGGCAGTTACCTCTCTCTCTCGTGTCATCCACCTCACCACACTCCTTCTCCTCCTTCCTGTGTGTCTGCTTGCACCTGCTTTACTGTACTGCGTCTGCTGCTTCCTACTATCCACTACTACTACTATTATTATTACTATTTATTTGAAACGTGGCCTCCTCCTACTACTACTACTACTAATAATAAAAACAATAACTACAACAAGAACAACAAATCAATAACAAGAACACCAACACGCCTCCACTAACCCACATTGCTCAACTCTCTTCATTATCCCTCTAAAGTGATGAAATATTACAGGTTAATTATGTAACAGTAACCTCCCCCCCCCCCCCACTGCCCTAAAAAAAATAATAAATAACTCCTAAATCATTTTGTAATATCGCGTCGAACCGTGAGCTATTAATGACGGGTTGAGTAATTAAGAGGGTAAAAGGCTGGCTGTGTTTAATGAGCTGTTTTAGTAGTGGTGTAGAATAAGATATTGCTAATTGGCTTCTCTCTCTGTCTGTCTGTCTGTCTGTGTTTTTGCCCGTCTGTCTTTTTCTGTCTTTATATCTGTGTTTTTGTCTGTTTCTGTTTGTCTTTCGCTGTCTCTCTGTCTCCATTTACTCTCTTTATCTATCTATCTGTCTGTCCATATGTACCTGTCTGTTTACAAATCTCTCTCTGTCTGTCTGTCTGTCTGTCTGTCAAGGTCAAAGGTGAGAGACAGCCTGGGAAAAATACCATCCGGAGTGAGGTTGTGTCTCGCTCAAGTGCAATCAGATTAGAAAGTAATGTCGGTGGAGTGATATAAACACGACTCTTGACCTCTCGTGACCTCGTGTGACCTCGTGGCCTAATAACAATAACAACCTCAACTAGATCACATGTAGATTAGGCACCCCAGCTTATTTCAACTGATGATTAAACACCCTAACCTAACCTAACTAAAACCTAACCAAAACCTAACCAGTATACACGCAGAGAAAAATAACTGTTACCACATAAACGGGAATAAATAATTGTTACCAGATAAAAGCATATAATCACCCCCCCCCCCCCCCCCACACACACAGGTAGAGGGAAATAATTGTTACCAGATAAAAGCATATAATCACCCCCCCCCCCCCCACACACACACAGGTAGAGGGAAATAATTGTTACCAGATAAAGGTAAATAACTCACTGACACCCCGAGGGAAAGAACAGGTAAGAAAGTGTTCAGGTGCGGTAATTACGTTGACCGATCTACCTGTGTCGTTAAACCCTTCCTTTACCTGTGCTGGTCGATCAGAGAAGATAGATAGATAGACAGATAGATCATTCCAGCTCTTTAAATTCTCTCTCTCTCTCTCTCTCTCTCTCTCTCCTCATCTCTTGGGATTTAGCGACACGGTCAAAAGGGGCGACTCAAATGCGCTTCCTGTGTCGTGATAAATAGGTGATGGTAACTCACCTGCAGCCGACGTGTGTTGGGTTGCCAATTACCTGTTGCTTACCGGATTTACTAGGTGTTGGACTTGGTGCTACTACTACTACTATTACTACTACTATCACTTTACTACTACTACAAATAATAATAATAATAATAATAACAACAACCACGCTATCAGAAATAACCCCAACGTATAATAAACAAACATTAAGGACCTTTTTATAGGGATATTGTTAGGTAATTCTCGACCTAAGATGCAATACATTACACATAATAGCAGATAATGCCGTAGTTATGCCTTCATTATGCGAATTATCGGGATTATAGTGAGTTATTGAAGGCTTATAATAGATATATGATGCCAAGGGTTATTCTCAAGAGGATGTGGTTGGTTGGTGAAGTGATGTACGGTCTGGGGAGGTATGCTGCCTGGGGTGTGTTAATATAAGAATGGAGGAATTGTAGCGGACCTATTGACCCATACTGGACAGTCCCGTTTACACCCAACCCCTATTGCTCATATATCCATCCAATCTATGTTTGAAGCTATCCAGCGTATTCGAGTTAATGATGATGTTTGGTAACTTGTTCCACTCGTCCATTACTCTGTTTCCAAACCAATGTTTACCTATCTCGCGCCTAAATCTAAATTTGTCTAATTTAAAATCATTGTTACAAGTTCGCTCCCGGTTGGATAGTTTGAGTACCTTTGTAATGTCACCTTTGTTTAGCCCTGACTCCCATTTATACACCTCGATCATATCGCCCCTCACTCTCAGTCTCTCGAGGGAGTGTAAATTAAGATGCTTTAACCTGTCTCTGTACTCAAGGTTCCTAATGCCCGGGATTAGTTTTGTTATTGTCCCCTGAATTCATTCTCGGGATTCTACTGTATATCCATTCTGTAGTACGGTGACCAGAACTGAACTGCGTAATCCAAGCGAGGTCTCACAAGCGCAAGATATAGTTTTAAGATGACCTCGCTGGTCTTGTAACGAACACTCCTTTGTATGAACCCAAGTACTTTGTAAGCCTTGTTTCCAGCAAATGCTCCTAAATCTATGGGGAGATTGTGGGTATCATATGGGTCCCTCTCTTATCGGTTAGGTTAGATTAGGTCAGGTTAGCTTAGGTTAGATTTGGGTAGGTTCAAGGATTAGTAAAGCCTCCAAGACTCGGGTAACGGGGCTCAAGTCGTCACTTTGCGATCAAGTTTTAATTAGACTCGAGTTTGGCCGTAGAGGTAAGACACACCTGGAAAGTTACCTGAACCTTTTACCTCTTGTGTATAAGGGTCAAACTTAACCCCTTATTGGCCCATCTCTTGTTATGTTGTTAATAAGGAGAGGAGAGAGTGTTGTTGTTATGGTTGTTGTTGTTGTTGTTGTTATTGTTGTTGTTATTGTTGTTGTTGTTATTATTATTGTTATTATTAATTATTATTATTGTTGTTGTTGTGGTTATTATTGTTATTGTTGTTGTTTATATCTTCAATTGTTCCTTTCATATACAATACCTGTACCCCGAGTCCACACCTGTGCTAAGAGTTATTAACATTCTTTACCTGTAGATGCATAATTCTCAAACCAAGTAAGCAATATAACCTTCCAAGTATAATGAATCTCTTTTACCGTCATCTCTCCATCTAAAAACTGACCAATGAAAAACCAGTTACATCATGGGGGCGACGATATCATTGGTCAGTTGGGGTATTAGTGAGTGTTGTTGGTTAGGTTCAGAAGGCATATTGAAGCATTTTATTTTCGTCGATTTATTTATTTACGTTTTTTACCCTAAATTTCACCGGAACAATTTTTTATTCTTTTCGTTGATACAAAAATTCTTAAACGTAATTCTCTTTTATTTATTATTATTTTTGGTTACCGCATTTATTCCCCTTTTTTTTCCCTTTTTTGGACATTTATTCCCGACTCTATTATTCCTGGCGGGGATTAATGTAGTGACGAAGGTAATAACCATTTATCAAGGGGACAATGGGGCTAGGTTACAGTAATGGGCGAACAGCAGGGATAATGTATTACTTAACATCTTTTTTTAATGTGTAGAGGGTGAAGGAGGGGGGAGGGGGTGGGGTGGGTAGGGGAAGGGGTGAGGGGATGGTGGGTAGTGAGGGTGGGGGGAGGGGAGGGGAGGGGAGGGGAGGGGGTGGGGTGGGTAGGGGAAGGGGTGAGGGGATGGTGGGTAGTGAGGGTGGGGGGAGGGGAGGGGAGGGGAGGGGAGGGGAGGGGATGGTGGGTAGTGAAGGGGTGAGGGGATGGTGGGTAGTGAGGGTGGGGGAGGGGAGGGGAGGGGAGGGGAGGGGAGGGGTATTGTTATAAACTTGTTTCAGTTTTTTTTATATTTTTTTTTCTGTTTGTTTTTCCCGTTTGTTTCCGCCCTTTTTCATTCTATTTTTGTCTCTTTTTTTTTTTTTTTAGGGAGAGGGGAACTGTGCCTGTCAAGTTAACACACACACACACACACACACACACACACACACACACACCTAAACAAGTACAGACAGACTGCCTGTGTACGTACATTCATCTCGTGTCTACAGCATCCTGCCTCTCCCCCTCCCAGCTGTCACTAGTAGACTGTACTGGACTGTTTCTGTTTGTCTGTTGTTGTTGTTGTTGTTGTTGCTGTTGTTTTTGTTGTTATTGTTCTTGTTGTTACTAAATGTTGGTGTTACTGATGATGTTAATAATGGTTGCCCCTCGTGTAACGAAGATGGCCGGCCCAAGGGCCACCGAGGCGTGAATTTGTTTTAGAAGCTGTCGCCAACATAACAACCACACCCTAAGTTAACGAGCTGCGTGACCCAGTGTTAAGGAATAGTCCGAGAAGACCGGACAACTTGCCAACTGCACTGGCTAACCATTACCCCGGAATACGATCCGCAAATCGATTAACATCCAGGTTCCCAATTACTGCTGGGAAGACAGAGGCAAATGGCGTAAAGAAATGTGCCCATAGTTTCACCCTGCCTGGGTCCGCTTGCTTGCGAGGCGAGGTTGCTGACCATTACACCACAGGTCGACACAGTGCTATAGTTTACACACACACACACACACACACACACACACACACTTGAATCTATTTTTAAAACGATCTATTTTCTCACAATCTAGAACGTTGTGTAAGAGTATGTCTGGCCATTATGTTCTGGCCACATATTGTACATGTTATATTGCCCACATTTACATACTGTGATCTGTGGCTAGTGGAGTTGCTGTTTCTGATCGTCCAATTGCTGTTCATTGCTGTTATTGATGCTGTTATTGGTTACTAGTACTGCTGTGAATGTTATACCTCGCTGCATATCGTGGTAGAAAAGAGGGGGGTGGAGTGAGTGGGGGAGGGTTGGAGTGGGAGGGGGAGGGTTGGAGTGGGAGGGTTGGAGGGAGAGGGTTGGAGTGGGAGGGGGAGGGTTGGAGTGGGAGGGTTGGAGTGGGAGGGTTGGAGTGAGGTGTGGTGGTAGGAGAGAGGGACGGAGGAGGAGACCGGGCTATCCTAACGAGCGGGTGCATCTGAATGAAGCAATTACAGCAGAGGGTAGTCCAGTGATTGGGAGCGTTGTCCTGATAATACTGAACCAGCTGACTAGAGAGAGAGAGAGAGAGAGAGAGAGAGAGAGAGAGAGAGAGCAGGAAATATCTTACGAAGGTGATTCCAAAATTCCCTATCTATTCCCTACTGACCTTGACCTTTGACCCTCCATCCCCATAATCAATAGGGAAATTCCCCTAACCCAGAGAGAGATATTCCCTAAATTCCATGGTGATCGGTGGGTGGAAAATAGAGTTCTTGTACTGAAACGATTTCGTCTCTCTGGACACATAGACAGACAGACAGACAGACAGCTTAACGGAAAGGTTGAATTCAATATATCCCCAAATTACCTTTACGTGGGGTATAATTACGGTAGAGCTGAATTAGATCACAAGAAGATTAGGCACCAAAGTATATTTTACCTGAAGATTAGGAATACCCATCGAAACGCGAACCTAACCTAACCTAACCTAACCTAACCTAACCAAGATGAGAAACTT
>CAUDMG010000489.1:610000-655000 GCA_958450375.1 Homarus gammarus | reverse complement strand
CAAACAAGACCCGTAATTAGACTCCAAGAGTGAGGATTGTGGTGCAGCTTGGAGTCTTATATATTATCCCGGGGGTTAATATAGATACTGAGAGGCATTAACAGAACAATCAGGAACAGCACCACGTCACCCTGAGGCAGAGTAATGTTATGTTCTGCAGCTGCCAATATTTCATCCATGGCTGGATCAATATCAAGCATACGTCCGCGTTATTGCAAATGTGACTCTCAGCTGCTTAAAAGTCTAATAAACTTGAGGTTTATTGGAGAGATTCTGGTGTTTGTGTGTGTTTATGGCAAAAATAATCTTTGGAGGACCTTCATTTTCCTAGGAGAGGCTCACAGAGATGCCACAATATCCGGGGTTGACTGCAGCCTCAAGCCCGTCAAAACGGACCATTGTAAATCCAATTCCGGTGACATACGAGGGAGTAGCGCAGTCTGTGTTGTTTGTTTGTATATATGTGTGTTTCTGTGCAGGTGTATCTGTGTGTGTGTGTGTGTGTGTGTGTGTGTGTGTGTGTGTGTGGGTATTTCTTTGTAAGCCTGCGTTTATGTGAATGACTTTTTAATGTTTATGCGTTTGTGTATAAATATTTTTCTGCGTGTATCGTTAATAAAATTTCCGTAAATGTAACTCACTCTCTGGTGCTTTAGTAGATCAAACCGCTATATATATTTGCCTGGCCGTAATGTGAACCGTATATCACGAAGCGTTTGAACCATGAAATAAATCTCTTTTTCAAACCCCCATGACCATCTCTCATTCAAGTTTAAACTATATAAACACTTATTATATACATTCATATATATAAATTAATTCTCTCCTTTAATTTATATACTCTAAGAATATATTAAGACCCTGAATGTACGAGTCTATACACCTCGGAAATAAACAGTCAAAACAAAAGGCATTATTTGGTGGTCCTTGGAAGGTCAACTAAAGCCCTCTTGACTGTTGATCCTATATGCTTGACCTTTGACCTCTTAATACGGAGACATTGTTTATCTCGCGGGTGAAGTAAACAAACCCAGCCCATTGTTGTTGTGGCTTAAATGAACTTGATGACGTCACTGAAATTCGATCGTTAGGGAGGTATTAAATAGTGTGGTTAATAATGCAAGATTGTGTGGACCTGATTTGCCAACACTTACAATCATTACGTCACATTGAGTTGCGTTAACAAACCAAAAATCTGGTAACATTGAAATTTACGATATATTTTTATTTATTTTTTTTTTACTTTTTAATTTGATTTTAAGGATTTTTAGTTTTTTTTAATAGTTTTTTTAATGTGATTTTCTTTAATGATTTATGGTAATTTTTCAACCCCCCCAAATATTATACAGAATTACAATGATATTCTTTAAATTATAATAATATAGAGAAAAATAACACGTCTCTCTCTCTCTCTCTCTCTCTCTCTCTCTCTCTCTCTCTCTCCCTCTCTCCCTCTCTCTCTCTCTCTCTCTCTCTCTCATTAAGACCACCGGAGAGAGGAAGCTTTCACTGGAGTCTGTTAATGGAGTTGCTTGATCTTCTTTCACCTTCTTTCATGCAAATAACCATCATAAGTTCTACAGTATCTTTTAAAAGTGAAGGAAGTGAAGGAAGTAGGTGAAGGAAGTGAGTGAAGGAAGTTAGTGAAGGAAGTTAGTGAAGGAAGTTAGTGAAGGAAGTTAGTGAAGGAAGTTAGTGAAGGAAGTTAGTGAAGGAAGTTAGTGAAGGAAGTTAGTGAAGGAAGTTAGTGAAGGAAGTTAGTGAAAGAAGTTAGTGAAGGAAGTTAGTGAAGGAAGTTAGTGAAGGAAGTTAGTGAAGGAAGTAGTGAAGGAAGTTAGTGAAGGAAGTTAGTGAAGGAAGTTAGTGAAGGAAGTTAGTGAAGGAAGTTAGTGAAGGAAGTTAGTGAAGGAAGTTAGTGAAGGAAGTTAATGAAGGAAGTTAGTGAAGGAAGTTAGTGAAGGAAGTTAATGAAGGAAGTTAGTGAAGGAAGTTAGTGAAGGAAGTTAGTGAAGGAAGTTAGTGAAGGAAGTAGTGAAGGAAGTTAGTGAAGGAAGTTAGTGAAGGAAGTTAGTGAAGGAAGAAATGAAAGATATAATTCTAAGGATAAGTTATTGAAGAAAAAATATAGAATGAACTTATTTGGATGGAAGAAAAATTTTAATGTTTTTCTTTCATTTTAGTGATTTTTTTGGCGTATGTCTTTAATGGAAGTCTCTCTCTCTCTCTCTCTCTCTCTCTCTCTCTCTCTCTCTCTCTCTCTCTCTCCTCATCGCCCTATGAGGTGTGAGGGGAGAGGTTCGCCCTTGAATGTGACTTTCTGCCCCCTTCCCCCTCCTCCCCCCCCCCTCTTCCTCCTCCATTTTCACTCCTTTCGCTCTCTGACGCGTGTTTCTCTCCCCTCCTTTCTCCCTCACACCCCCTCCGAGCTGTGAGGTATCAGCGGGAGGAGTGGATCGTCCTCGAGTAGATGAATGCCACCCAACCAAGGCTGAGTCAATTGTGTGTCCCAGGAAGCAACGATAATGTCCATGTTGCCGCCCCCCACCTCACCCCACCCCACCCCACCCCACCTCACCCCACCCCACCCCACCCCACCCCACCCCCCACCTCACCCCACCCCACCTCACCTCACCTCACCCCACCCCTCCCCACCCCACCCCACCCCACCCACCCCAACCTCACCCCACCCCCTGAGCTACAATAACAAACACACACACATTCATGTATCTCTGAGTCTGGCTCGTCTTGGCTTACCTCTCTCTTCTTCCTGGCGACATAACTATATCCGGCAGGTGTCATCATTATTCTATCAGGCAGAACTAAAGTAGAAATTTGTTCCATCCTTTTTACCTCTGATCATCCTCTCTCTCTCTCTCTCTCTCTCTCTCTCTCTCTCTCTCTCTCTCTCTCTCTCTCTCTCTCTCTCTCCCTAGTCAGTCAGGTGTTCCCATTGACCGAGGACTCTGGCATATGATTCTATTCCTTCGTCAGGTATATGAACAGGTAAAATGTAATGGGATGTAGGATTATTAGACTCTAGGTAGACACACACACACACACACACACACACACACACATACACACACATACACACACACATACACACACACACACACATACACACACACACACACATACACACACATACACACACACATACACACACACACACACAGACACACACACACACACACACACACACACACACGGCAGTCTTAATTAGGGAGTTAGCTTACATGTATCTGTTACACACCGTCATCCTTGTACCCTCCACCACTTACCAGCAGCCTCTTCCTCCGCCACCATCCTTCTTCGCCACCAGCCTCCTCCTCCTCCACCATCACTAGACTTCTCCATCATCACCACCAATAGTCTCCTACTCCCCCCCCCCCCCCCAAAGGACGATAGCGTACCTATTGTAACTCGGCAACTGCATTCTCCCACAAACCAAATCCTAATGCAATTACTACATTCCCTGACACAGCTGCTGCCGCCAGATGGGGTGCGCTTGACACTAGACTCTATGGACTGGCTGGCTAAGGTCGATAATGCAAAGATTTAAGGGATTTTCATCGATTTTAGGACAAAATGTGAAAGAGACTGCACTAGTGTCAGCTGATGTGAGTTTATATGTACGTTTGAGTGTGTGTGTGTGTGTGTGTGTGTGTGTGTGTGTGTGTGTGTGTGTGTATGTGTGTGTGTGTGTGTGTTACATATTCAATGCATATAAAAGCGAAATTGTATGTATTAAGATATACAGCATTCATATATTCACACACACACGCACACATCATACATATACGCATTACAAACTACATACATAAATACATACATACGTACATACATACATACATACATACATTCTCATATATACACCTAACATTCGTGTGACCCCCCCTCTCTCTCTCTCTCTCCCTGGACACCCTGCCCCCTTTAACCTCACTATCGAAAAAGTACACAATTTCGTCCATCACCTTACCACTGACCCACTCACCTTCATACCTGCTGATCTAATGAGGAACGGATAGGTATTCCTCACTGGGGATAAATATCACAGGTAAAAGTTCCCAACATCGCGACTTTTTCCCTTCCTACCAATATCACTTCACAAACTTTAGCCACTGGTCTCAAAAGGACTTCTTGAACAGGTGTGTAGATTATGGCTACTAATTAAGGTGCGGTCTAATTAACCTTAAAGGGAAGATATGAGGTTTAAAATTGATGTAATGTTTGTTTTGGGTGTATGTTGGTTGTATGTTGGTTGTATGTTGGTTGTATGTTGGTTGTATGTGTAGGTTGGAGGTGTTATGTATGTGTCGTCAATTAGGTGTAGTTAGGAGGATAGAAAAGTGTCCCTCAAAACATGTTTAAGTTCAAGGAATAAATTTTACATGACACTGATTTATAGCCAATTCGATATACTATAAAAGCACTCCTTACACATATATAAATACAGCTTACAAAAACAATATTTAAACCCTTGTTATGAACCCCTTGGAGTGCACATTCTACAATAACAAAAAACAAAACAAAATCCCGGAAGATAATTTAATTACACACTGTAACCTATGCTACCTTATATATGTGTATGACCTTTGACCTAATATGACCAGCCACCAGCGATAACTAGAGACACTTAATCTCACTTTGGTTCACTTAGCGACCTAACATGACCTCTGTCGTCTGTTGCCACCTCGAGTCACCATCATTATCTGACTGTCAACGTGTATGACCTTCCTGACCCTTATTGACCCTTATTGACCAGTGTATAAGTGACCGTCCTGATCTTTCCTGACCCCTCATGATCCTTCCTGACCCTTCCTGACCCTTATTGACCCTTATTGAACTTTACATAAGTGACCTTCCTTACTTTCCTGACCCTCCCTGAACTTTAATGGCCTTTGTATAAGTGATCTTTGTCTTCCTGGAGGAGGGATAAAGGTCTCCATCCTTAACACCTCCTGTAGGATATATTTATCTTTCACCCACTTCCTCGTTCCTGTTGTCTGACTCATTCTCTCTCTCTCTCTCACTCTCACTCTCTCTCTCTCTCTCTCACTCTCACTCTCACTCTCACTCAATTGTTTACTTCCTTGTGTCTGTTGCCTGGCTCACTCTTACTCTCTCATTTCCTCGTTTATGCTCTCTCTCTCTCTCTCTCTCTCTCTCTCTCTCTCTCTCTCCTTTCTGGTCGTTGAACCTGTTGAACCCCTAATTGCCTCTGGATCCAAGTCGTTGAACCTGCTAATGGTCGTTAAACCTACGATAGTTCCCGATTGTTCAATGTAAACGACACATATTTACTGATTAAAACCTCGAACCTTTCAGTGAAGTTAATTTTCGATAGATAGATAGATAGATAGATAGACAGATAGATAGATAGATAGATGAACACCATGTAACAGTCGACCTTGACACTATTAAGCCAGCTGTTTCCTCACCCACCTTCTGTCTGTCCTCCATCCCCCTTATCTCTCTCCCTCCCATCCCCCCTCCCTTTAACACAAGCTTCCCCCCACCTTCTCTCTCTCACTCTCTCTCTCACTCTCACTCTCACTCATTGGTACTCCTTGTCTTGCTGGCTCACTCTTACTCCTCATCCGTTTATCTCTCTCTCTCTCTCTCTCCCTCTCCCTCTCTCCCTCTCTCTCCTTCCCATTGTCACCATCACATGTTGTTACTTCCTTCTTTCTTCTCTTCTTCCTCTTCCTGGTTCATACACTTCCTGTTGGCTGGCTGACAATTGGTGACATAAGGAATGGCTTGTTAGCTCACCTGGCCCTGAAGGTCTGGTGTGACGTGGTGTCTGTCTTTCTGTCTGTCTGGTAGTCCGTCTGTCTGTCTGTCTGTCAGTCCATCTGTCTGTCTGCCTGTCTGTCTGTCTTAAGATATAGTGAATATTTATGGTTCTCGAATATAAAAATCAATTACTCTATAAAACTCGGTCGTGATGTTTTAGGATGTGTGCGTGTGTGTGTGTGTGTGTGTGTGTAGGAGGTATTGCTTGTGAATCTGATTACACACACACACACACACACACACACACACACACACACACACACACACACACGTTGTTTAATTCGCTCTATGACCTTCAGTTCACACCCGCTAAACGACCCTAACCCCCCCCCCCCCGAGAGAGAGAGAGAGAGAGAGAGAGAGAGAGAGAGACAAGACAACGAAAGACAGGACGTTAAACAGATAAAGAGGGAGACAAACAGATAGACAGACAGACAGAAACAATTATCAAAAAACACCACAAAAACAAAACTTCTCTCTCTCTCTCTCTCTCTCTCTCTCTCTCTCTCTCTCTCTCTCTCTCTCTCTCTCTCTCTCTCTCTCTCTCTCTCACCAGGCGAGGCTTTAGTAACAGTGGTGATGCGGCAGGAGAAAGTGAGGGAAGTGTGGCTCTCCTCCCTCTCCCCCCTCTCTCCCCCCTCCCCCTCTCTCCCTACCCCACCATATCACCTGTCACAGCTAGCAGACTGGCACTCCCCCCTGGCATTCTCCCACCCCCCCCCCCTTCTGTCACCCCTCTCCTGGCACTCTCCTCCCCCTGGCACTCTTAGATGACCTTGGCGCCATCCTCACTGACCGCACCTGCTGCTGTTAGTGGTGATGGTGGGCGTGGGCGCTACACTCTCACTACAGCGCTACACTACGCACTTACGCTGAGTGGGTTGTATACGAGAGTGAGAGTGTGCGTTAAGCCACAGTTGAATGGAAAAGAAAATAATACCACGTGCGTAAAACTCCTTCCATCAGTTTGGTCAGGAGTGGTGGGAGTTAGGTTGAAAGTTGAATGGGATGTATATTTTGAAATGATTATCCACACAGTACAAAATATATGAATGAATGAAAATCAATGAATAATGACTTAATCAGCATGTTACTAATACACATTTAAGTGGTGGACATTTATAAGTGGTAGTAAATCATAAATTACTTAACACATAAGTTGTAGTAGTGAAGATTAAACATTCTTCAGGTTATAGGTCAGTGTTAGGCAAGGTTAGGTTAGATAATTTCTCGCATCTTAAGTTCGGGAAGATGATTTAACCAAAACCTTTTGAGAAACTATATTTTTATGAAGAGTTTGAGACACAATGAGGCAGTGTGGTAGAAAGCCTTTTATTTTCCTCACTGTAAAGTTAAGCATCCAGGGCATCCATTTTCAGCTGAATGGTCTTTGGGGGGATGGGGTGGGTGCCCAGGGATCGAACCAGAGACCTTGAGGACAGCAGGCGAGTATTGTAACCAGAAACACAGGGTGTCCATAAATGATTACCCTGCTTAAAACATGAGAACATACTGTTCTTAGGGTAATCATTTATGAACACCCTGTATATAAGAGGTAGAAAGAGGTGACGCCACAAACATATTGGTAGTAATTTATAAGTAAGTGACGTCACACATAACCTACGTCAACCATGATCTAAGAGTTACGTCACGCTTAAGTAGTTTATATTTAACTTGATCGACCTTGGTGAAGCTTAACATAATTAGGATGTGTTTGTTATGATGGAACACAGGTGTGTTGCCCCATCTCCCTGCTCCCTGCAGGTGTTGAGGGAGGGAAGGGGGGGAAAGGGAGGGAGGGATAAAGAGATAAGGTAGGGAAGGGAAGGGAAGAAAGGAGAGATAAGGTAAGGAAGGAAGGGGAAAGGTAAGAAGAAGGGATGGAGAAGGAAGGAGAGACAGCGGGAGAGAGGAAGGGAAAGAGGGAGAGAGAGGGAGGGAGGGAAGGAGAGAGAGGGAGAGAGAGGGAGAGAGGGAAAAAGGGACGGTGGAGAGTGGGAAGGAGAGAGGGAGGGAGAGGGAAGGAGAGAGGGAGGGAGAGGGAAGGAGAGAGGGAGGGAGATGCTGTAACAGTACTACACAAAAGGGTCCGGAAACAGTTCAATGGGTGGGTCGACATAGGATGTGGGTGTCACAGTGGATAAGTGGGTGGAGTAGGTGGGTAGAGGTGGGGAGAGTAGAATGGGTAAGGCAGGAGGAGGAGAGGATATTGGGTAAAGAAAGAGGTGGGGAGAATAGGTGGGTGGGGAGAAGGTAGGGAGATAATATTGGGTGGGTGAGGAGAAGGAGGAGGAGGTGGGTAGAAGAGAATGAGAGAAGGAAGAAGAAGAGGAAGAAGCAGAAGAGCAGGAGGAGGAGGGGGAGGAAGAGGAAGAAGGAGGAGGAGGAGGAGGAGGAGGAGGAGGAGGTGGTAGGTGTAGGAGGGTGAGGAGGGAGGAATTCGACTCCATTATGCGTGTGGGTAGAGGAGACCAACCCAGCTGACATCTCCTTGTTGGCGCTATTCTCCTGGCCTGGCTTCCTGGTCTCCATGCTGAAGCTTCCTGGTGTCTCTCTCTCTCTCTCTCTCTCTCTCTCTCTCCTATCATCATCATCACCACCCATCATCCACCACCCATCACCCACCATCCACCACCCATCACCCATCATCCACCACCCATCATCCACCACCCATCATCCACCACCCATCATCCACCACCCATCATCCACCACCCATCATCCACCATCCACCACCCATCACCCATCACCCACCATCCATCACCCATCATCCACCACCCATCATCCACCACCCATCACCCACCATCCACCACCCATCACCCATCATCCACCACCCATCATCCACCACCCACCATCCACCACCCATCATCCACCATCCACCACCCATCACCCATCACCCACCATCCATCACCCATCATCCACCACCCATCATCCACCACCCATCATCCACCACCCAGCATCGTGTCTGTCAGTAACCGAGGGATTATCTGTAACTTCCTCAATGTGTCTTATATAACACATGTCGACGACCGCTTATTATATTAAACCTGGAGGCTTGTCTCTCTCTCTCTCTCTCTCTCTCTCTCTCTCTCTCTCTCTCTCTCTCTCTCTCTCTCTCTCTCTCTCTCTCTCTCTTTAGTGTACCTTGAGTATTTAATTCATTCTATCTGTTTCACTCTGTCTGTGCCTACATATATCACTCATACATACATACATACATACATACATACATACATACATACATATTCAAGCTGTGAGCCTCAGCCGTCACCTCCTTCACAGTCTGAGTGTTTATCGTAAGGTGTTAAATCGGTGAGAGAAGTGGGTGTCTAAGAGGTTCACTTCAGAGACGCCTCACCTGGCATACAAGAGGCGGCCACTGCAACACACAGCCGCTTCCTGGTGTTGTGTGTGTGTGTGTGTCTGTGTATGTATGGTATTATATCAACCACATCTTCACTTTAAACACCCCATCTCTTTTAACCTAACCTAACCTAACCTAATCTAACCTAATCTAAACAACAACAACAAATTTTTATTTTTATTTTTCCGATAAGATTCTCAGCAAATAAAATTATATCTTCCAGTTTTCCAGTTGAAGGTCTTTCCAGAGGTCCACCATTTGCCAATCCAGATCTTTTTTCCAGCACGTGTCCTTATTCCCCCGGATCTTTATATTTCCAGGTCGCTTATTTTCCTCAACCTATTTGCAATTCCAGATTTTCTCCGGTCAAGATTTCATCGTCTAAGTGAATCAGGTCAGGATGGAGGAGGAGGAGGAGGAAGAAGACCAGGGGGAAGAGGAGAAGGAAGGGGAAAAGGAGTGGGAGAAGGGGAGGAGGAGGAGGAAGAGGAGGAGGAGGGGGAAGAGGAGTGGGAGACGAGGAGGAGGAAGTGGAGGAAAAGGATGATGGTAAGGAAGAGACGTAGGAAGAGGAGGATGGCAAGGTAGAGAAGTGGGAGGATGGTAAGTAGGAGAGGAAGAGGAAGAGCATGGAAGAAGAAGGATAGTAAAGTAGGAGGAGAAGGAAGATCGTAATGGAGTGAAAGAGGAGGAGGTGGAGGAGAAGGAGAAGAAGAAGAAGGAAGGGGAATAGAAGGAGGATAGAAAGAGGTAGAGAAGGAAGAAGAAAAGTGAGAGAGAGAGAGAGAGAGAGAAGAGGATAAGAGGGAGGCTCTCAAAGTCCATCCATCTTACAGACTGATACACGATACAGCCATTTTTCCTCTTGGCTGGCCACTCCTCCTCTTCTTCCTCCTTATTCTTCCTTCTCCTCCTCTTTTCTCTTCTTCCTCCTCCTCCTCTAACTCCTCCTTCTCAGAGACATCTTTCGCCTCTTCAACTTTCACCTCCTCCGAGACTTCATCTTCTTTCTCCTCCTCCTCTCCTTCCTCCTCCTACGGCTCCTACTCCTCTTTCTTCTTTTTCTGCTGCCTCTCTCTCTCTCTCTCTTTCTCTCTCTCTCTCTCTCTCTCTCTCCCGTCTTCTCCTCTTTAGCGCCTCTTCATCTCGGGAGAAGAATTTTTCAATCCTATCCTTCTTCCGGGTTGGGCAAGAGATAAGCGGAGCGGCGGCCATTGTGACCCCCGCACCGCCAGACAACCCGGAGTTATGACTCGCATCCCTCAACCTGGTTTTAACCCCCCACTCCCCCCACCCCCCCTTCTCTCACCTCCTCACCCCCCCTTCTCTCACCTCCTCACCCCCCCTTCTCTCACCTCCTCACCCCCCTTCTCTCACCTCCTCACCCCCCCTTCTCTCACCTCCTCACCCCCCCTTCTCTCACCTCCTCACCCCCTTCTCTCACCTCCTCACCCCCCCTTCTCTCACCTCCTCACCCCCCTTCTCTCACCTCCTCACCCCCCTTCTCTCACCTCCTCACCCCCCTTCTCTCACCTCCTCACCCCCCCTTCTCTCACCTCCTCACCCCCCCTTCTCTCACCTCCTCACCCCCCCTTCTCTCACCTCCTCACCCCCCTTCTCTCACCTCCTCACCCCCACTTCTCTCACCTCCTCACCCCCCCTTCTCTCACCTCCTCACCCCCCTTCTCTCACCTCCTCACCCCCCTTCTCTCACCTCCTCACCCCCCTTCTCTCACCTCCTCACCCCCCTTCTCTCACCCCCTCACCCCCCTTCTCTCACCTCCTCACCCTCCTTCTCTCACCTCCTCACCCCTCATCTCTCACCTCCTCACCCCCCCTTCTCTCACCTCCTCACCCCCCCTTCTCTCACCTCCTCACCCCCCTTCTCTCACCTCCTCACCCCCCTTCTCTCACCTCCTCACCCCCCCTTCTCTCACCTCCTCACCCCCCTTCTCTCACCTCCTCACCCCCCCTTCTCTCACCTCCTCACCCCCCTTCTCTCACCTCCTCACCCCCCCTTCTCTCACCTCCTCACCCCCTTCTCTCACCTCCTTACCCCCCTTCTCTCACCTCCTCACCCCCCTTCTCTCACCTCCTCACCCCCCTTCTCTCACCTCCTCACCCCCCCTTCTCTCACCTCCTCACCCCCCCCCTTCTCTCACCTCCTCACCCCCTCCAAAAAAAAAGAACTTAAGATTTTTTCAAGTGAGGAGTGAACGTGAAGGGTGTCAGCAATTCGCCCTTAGGCTCTTTTTTTAATTTAATCGTGTCGGTAAAAAATCGTAATTGTTGGATATTTATATTTTGTTTACATCTGACAAAACAATATTTTTTTTTTAATATTTTCTTATTTTTTGTTGTTGTTTTAAATATTTTCTTATTTCTTTGTATATTTTCTTTATCCATATTGTTGTTTTTGTTTTTATTTGTTTCCTTCAGGTTAACATACGAGTATCTAACCCCGTGAGAAACAATATACATTATATCAGGGTTATCCGAGTGTTCGTTTGTCCTCTGGTAGTTACGCCTTGTTAAGATCGATCCAGCAACAACCAATAGACGTATGTTATTATCGTACCTCCAGTGAACAGGATTAGTATAAGGTTTATTTTGTTTTGATTTCATTACCCAAACTCGCTCTTAAGACCACGAGAATCAAGGAGACGGGTGTGAGAGAAATATTAGTGACTTGTTCTCTCTCTCTCTCTCTCTCTCTCTCTCTCTCTCTCTCTTCCTGATATGTGTTATTCCCTTTTATCTCTTATCTCTCCCTCCTATCTCTATCTCCCTCGTGCATCTCTGCTTCATTTCCTCTCTATTCTCTTCCTTTATTGTCGCTTAACCACAGTTCTTGGTTATCAATATTCTCTCTCTCTCTCTCTCTCTCTCTCTCTCTCTGATTGTTATTTACTCTCCCCTCATCTTACATACACACATCCATACGTACACATACACACATATACAGACATACATACACAGACTCTGAAAGCCAATCGTATTTAAGACTCCAAATGAGACTCATGACTCACACACAGACATACAGACACAGACATACAGACACAGACATACAGACACAGACATACATACACAGACATACAGTCACAGACATGCATACACAGACATACAGACACACGTGCTTAAGACTCCCTGAGACTTGTAAGGCAGATGGGTGAGGCTCATGTCAGTTGGATATCACTTTAATGACTTGTTGTTTAGTTCTCTGAGACTTAGTGCTGAACGCTAGGACCTGGAGGAGGAGGAGGAGGAGAGGAAGAAGAAGGAGGGGAGAAAGACGAAGACGAAGAGGAGGAGGAGGAAGAAAAAGTGGAGATGAGAGAAAAATAGTGGGAGTGGAGAAGACGGAGAGGAACTTAAGGAAAACGAAAAGAATGGGTAGGAGAGAAGATGGATGAAGAAGGGGAAGAGAGAAAGGTTAGGTTAGGTTAGAGAAGATTAAGAGATGGATACATAAAGCCTATATCATTCTGCAGGACACACACACACACACACACACACACACACCACATAAAACGAATATGAAAAATAATCAAAAGGCCTAAAAAAAAAAAAACAGAAAAAAAAAACATGAGAAGGTTGTGGCAGCGGCGGGACGACTAGAGAGAAACACACTCTGTTTTGTCTCGTTTTTTTTTTCTGGTGCCAATTAGCTCAGGGGTCGTGTGTGTGTGTGTGTGTGTGTGTTGTCGTGGGAGTTATATATATTTACCTCCACCCACCACTACCACCACCCCTACCACTACCACCACTACCACCACCCCTACCACTACTGCCACCACTACCACCACTACCACCATCCCTACCACTACCACCACTACCATTACCACCACTACCACTATTACCACCACTACCACCACTACCACCACCCCTACCACTACCACCACTACCACCACCCCTACCACTACTACCACCACTACCACCACTACCACCACCCCTACCACTACCACCACTACCACTACCACCACCCCTACCACTACTACTCACACTACAACCATTGGGGAGACTAATCTTCAGGTGATCTTAATAACTAAAGTATATATCATCATAAACTAGTCTGAGTCTTTCTTTCTTTCTTCGTCAACAGGTGCTCTTGGGTGAGGCTCTGAGAAGCTTTTCCTGTAAATAGTTTTTAATGCCCGTGAGACTGTCTGCCTCTGAGGGCTTATAAGAGTCTGTACCTCTGTATTGGAACAGACATAAGAGTAAACTTTATTCACCTTTGATATAACTTAACTCGAGTGACTAAGCAGAACTGTCTGTATGTCTGTCTGTCTATTTATCTATTAGTTCATACCAGAGACGAGACCCCTAAATGTCTGTAGTCTGTCTGGTTGTCTAAATTGGGTCTCCGTGGCTACTTATCCCATCAACGTACTGTGTGTCAGTCTTTGTTTACGTAGCGTGTTGACAGTTTAAGTGGGGTTCCTCAGGGCGGGTGTTGAGAGCCGTGGGTAATAGCGGTCTTAAGGTGAACGGTCCTGCTTCTGTATATGGCGACGAGGGAGAGCTGAACGCTGGTGTATATTTGTGTCTTAACAGTTTAAACTATTATGTTATGAGGTTGTTGGATCATCTCGCTTGTGTGTAGTTTGGATTTTGGGAGGGAGTGTGTTTGTGGGGAGGGTGTGTGTGCGTGTGGGAAGGGTGTGTGTGCGTGTGGGAAGGGTGTGTGTGTGCGTGTGGGAAGGGTGTGTGTGTGCGTGTGGGAAGGGTGTGTGTGAGTGTGGGAAAGGTGTGTGTGTGCGTGTGGGAAGGGTGTTTGTGTGCGTGTGGGAAGGGTGTGTGTGTGTGCGTGTGGGAAGGGTGTGTGTGAGTGTGGGAAAGGTGTGTGTGTGCGTGTGGGAAGGGTGTGTGTGTGCGTGGGGAGGGTGTGTGTGTCCAGGTAAAAGAACACTGTGAGAGAGTGTGTGTGTTTATGTCGTCAGTGATGTGAGAAAGATTTCCTAATTGGACACAAGTGAGAAGAAAATTATCTCTTTGGGCAATAAATGTCAAGATAAGACATTGAATAGTGAGAAAGATTAAATAGACAGCGTGTGAGAACGAATAAGACACGCGGAGAGAGAGAGAGAGAGAGAGAGAGAGAGAGAGAGAGAGAGAGAGAGGTTGGTCTAGACGCCAGGGAGCCAGGGGACGCGTGGGTGAATGTAAACAATAACAATCAATGTGGCACGTGGCGGACCAGCTGACATATGTTTTGATCAGCTGTTTGCTTATAAGACTATGACTGGCTTGTTTTTCCCCAGCTAAACCGTGTGAGTGAGACCAACACGACTCCGAATACTTAAAAAAAATAAAGTTTATTACATTGAATCATCTTCGTAATTGGAGATGTAAAAATGCACTCATACTCCTAACAATTTTATGAGCAAGATTGAAGTATAAAATTTGACCTAATGTGAGTAGTTTAGTGAGATCTTGAACAGTGAAGGGGGCTGTCACTGTTCACTGTCACGAAGTACAGAAGTCCATGATACCCAAGTCGTTTCTGTAAGTTTAAGTAGACAATGTAATTCCCAAAAGGTACAAAAAAATACCAACGAGTTACCATTTAAGTTAAGGTTGGGGGAGAGGGAAGCTGTGGTCGTGTTGTGGGCTGAGATGATGTTGGGGTGACATCTCTCTCACACACACACACACACACACACACACACACACACACACACACACTTCCAGCAGGTATTCAACCCTTTCCCAGGTTTGTTAGTGTTGTGTTGATGGGATGGTCGACAGGCCCATCTCCCAACCTGAGGGAAATGTGTGTCGTCACGGCCCAGAGAGAGAGAGAGAGAGAGAGAGAGAGAGAGAGAGAGAGAGAGAGAGAGAGAGAGACTCAACCATACGTAACACTCGTGTATACCAACATGAAACACCATCCAAAAACAAGCGACGTCTTTGTAGGTAAGTCTCCTTCCCTCAGTTGTCTTTCGAGTAACAGAGGAGGAGCAGCGTTCGTCAACACGAGGCGCCTACAGGATTATCCCGTATTACCGTGTAAGAACGTGTCACAACACAACAGTGGCCCGCCCCTCTCGTCTCCCGTGTGACTCTTACCACTTTGAAGGTCAAAAACAGAGGGCATCTTGTGTCCCAGTCAGGTATGTTGGATGTAGTCAAGTCGGGTATATTGTGCCTCAGTCGGGTGTGTTGTATTTCAGTCGGGTGTGTTGTATTTCAGTCGGGTGTGTTGTATTTCAGTCGGATATGTTGCGTTTCAGCAGGGAATGTTGCTTTATACACACACACCCACAAACACACACACAAACACACACACACACACACACGCACACACACGCACGAACACGAGAAAGGTATTAGGACGCACTCAGGGAAGGGTCTTAGGAAGCACTCAAGGGATCCACTTACAACTTGGAGGAAATAACTTAGCGAGCATTGGCCCACCTGGAGGAGAGAGGGAAGATGAAGGAGAAAACGGAGAGAAAGAGAGTAAGAGAAGGGAGAGAAAGAGAGGGTGGGGGAGGGAGGGGTAGAGAGAGAGAGGGATTGGAGAGAAACAGGTATAACGAAAGGGAAAGAGAGAGAGAGAGAGAAGGAGAGTAAGAGAGGGGGATATAGGATAGGAGAAAAGAAAGAGGGAGAGAGGGTGAAAAGAGAGGTTATAGAGAGAAAGAAAGAGAGGGAGAGATACAGAGAGAGGAAAAGATAGAGACAGGAGAAAAAGTGATTGAGAGAGAGAGAGAAAAAGAGAATTTCCTCCTCCTCACCCACACCAACATTGTCCTCCTCCTCCTCCTCCTCCTCCTCACCATATATTGACGCCGTGTCGCAGCTACATGCAATCAAATTATACCCTGACTCTGCCTCCTGCCTCACCACACACACAAACACACCACACCAGGCCTCCTCACTCGTCAACACACCACGCAGCCATCAAACACATTCTCTTCACCCTTAAACGCGTCGAGGATAAGGGTGACTATCACATACACCCTCAAACACCCTCTCTTATCACCCTTAAACACGTCGAGGATAAGGGTGACTATCACATGATTCCCGGTAAAATAACAGGACGTGAGAGTAGGTTGTCAGGAGTATTTCCGCGCCTCGTTCATTACCTTGATCTGATCAGTTTTTGATTCTTCAGTTTCCTTCCTTCTTTCTTTTCCTTCCTTCCTTCCTTCCTTCCTTCCTTCCTTCCTTCCTTCCTCCACACTAGTCAATTGGAGTAATTTTGTATTTATAAATGAATACTAAAGGTTATAACGAGGCAGATGGAGGAGTTATATTGGGTTAGTGGTCTCTCTCTCTCTCTCTCTCTCTCTCTCTCTCTCTCTCTCTCTCTCTCTCTCTCTCTCTCTCTCTCTCTCACTGCAGTAGGACGATGCACCATTTTTCCTCGTGGAAGCTGTGTGTTGATGGCAATAAAAGATGGTTCTGCTGGTAGCAACAACAGCCGCAGAAGCAATAACAGCTGCAGGACCCAACAACAGCAACAATAGCAGGTGTTGGGGGACGACACCAGCAGGAGCAGGAGCAGCAGTAACAACAACATAAGCAGGTGGTTGTAGTTGTAGCCTCAGGAAGCAACATTAGCAGGAACAGAAGCATCAGTAGCAGTAGGAATAAGCAGATGGTAGGAGTTGTAGCCCCAGGAAGCAGGAGCAGTAGCAGGAGTAGCAGTATGAGGAACAACAGCATCAGTCACAAAAGCACAAGCAGGTGATATCAATTATAGCCCCATCAGGGAGCAGCAACATTATCAAGAGGAACAGTAGCAGCAGGAGGAACAGTAGCAGCAGGGACAACAGCAGAAGCAGATGGTAGTGGCCGCCTCACAGGACAGTTCACAGCAGCAGGAGGGGGTATGGGTGGTCACGAAGGGCGGTGCTGTGGTCATGTGGTAACAACTATAGTGCTCTTTATGATGGATCACCTCGTACACTCACCACGTCTCTATTACTGCCCTAGCCATCAGAGTTTTATGGCCTCGTCTTTTCTAGCCATAATGTCTTAGAAAGTACCCCTGAGTCTCCTCTACCCATGTCTTAATCAGCCATAATGTCTTGGAAAGTACCCTTGAGTCTCCTCTCCCATGCAACCAAGTCTGAGCTAGCCATAATGTCTTGCAAAATGTCTCGACCTGTCCATTTTCCTCCCATCCAGGATTGCCTCGTCTGATCTTATCTATAATGATCCCACTATCATCGTTTAAACCAGCCATAATGTCTTCCAGAGGGCACTACTATGATTATATTGCTCTCTCTAGAATGCCTTCACTAAACCGTAATGACTTCAACACTGTTTCAGCCATAATGTCTTGAGGAGTGTCTCTGTTATACTTAACCAGTCACTCAGTCAGCCAGCAATGATGTCTTACTTTCATCACCTCCTCACAGCCATCCATCATGTCTTACTGAATATCCCTATGTGGGTTTATTGTCCAGCTGATGTGCCTCTTAACCCCTCAACCCAAACTTCGGCTTGGTGGGTATAACCATCATCGTTGTTGTCTGTTTGTCGATCTGTTTGTTCCCCTGGCCTTCTGTATGTCTGTCTATCCGTCGATCTGTCTGTCTGTTCGTCTGTCTATTAGTGTCAGCGTGTAATTAAGATATATCGTGAAGGACCTGACACTAATCAACCAAATTCACTCACCCCCCCCAAAAAGTATCTTAACGGAGGTGATCGATGGATTTCTAAATGAACACTACGATTCCCATTGTCTCGGTAGGGTTGTCAAAAGGCTTCGTCCATCGTGTCATATTGTCTCGTATAAAATCGTGAAGATATTTTTTTGGGGGTAGTGAGTGTTGTTCCTGTTAATGTTTATCTGATGTTACTCTGTTGATATATTAAAATGTAAGGAAATAATTCTCTTTCTCTCTCTCTCTCCCTCTTCCTCTCCCACTCCTCTCCCCCCTCTCCCTCTCCTCTTCCCTCTCTCCCTCTCATCTTCCCACTCTTCCTCTCCCACTCACCATAATGAAATAAAACACGACATTTTCCTACCATTCACTTCATCAAGAGAGGATTGAATGCTTCCTTAAAAAAATAAAAAAATCCGACCAGTTTCGTTTTTGGTTTAATTGGATAATCTGGGAGCCTTTACTTGTGTCAAAGATATGTAGAAAAATCGTAAATTGTCTGGTAAATGAATTCCTCTCACCTGGGACCAAAGATAAAACTGTCTTTCATATCTTTAAATCACGTCATGGATTTACAATTTACAAAGTTGTTTTTTTCATGATCATTGTTTTTTTGTTTTTTGTTTTTTTTTTTGGGGGGGGGGGGGGGGACAATCTAATACCATATACATCAGTGTTTGTGTTAGTCTTAAATTTAGTTCAGGTAACAGCTACTTACTTACGATGATTTACGAGTACACAAGAGAGGAGACATACTTTGATCTTAACTCCTTCGTCAGTAGGCTGTAGGAGCTGCAGGAGATCTCTATGTCTTGTTCCGGAGAGCAGTAGGTGGGCGTGAGGTAGGTGGTGATGGTAGTGGTGGTTGTGATAGGTGATGGTAGTGGTGGTAGTGGTTGGTCTGGAGTCGTAGGTAGTGGTGTGTTGGTAGGTGTTGATAAATGTTGGTAGTGTTGGTAATGGTGGTAGTGTTGGTAATGGTGGTAGATGGTTGTGGTGGTGGTTGATGGTGGTAGGAGATGATCCCGTCACTCCACACGTTGATGGATCACTCCTCACTAATTTGTCCGCCTTTGAGTACAGAGTCACTCAGTCACTCAAAACGCTGGAGCTAATTTGATTCTTACCATAAGGCGTCTTAAGGGTGATTGTCCCCTGCTAACGACACGGTGGCTTGTTACTATCTTGCCATTATACGGAGGGCATTGTAGGGACGTGTATGGTGATGATGGTGGTGATGGTGATGAGGTTGTGGTTGTGGTGTAGGTTATGGTAGGGTTATGGTGGGGGGGTTGTGGTTATTGTGGTGGGGGTTGTGGTGGTTGTGGTGGAGATTGTGGTGGAGGTAGTGATGATGGTAGGTTAGGCTAAGTTAAACAAGGTTAGGTTAAGTTACAGTGTGTTAAGCTAGGTGAGGTTAATGTTAGGTGTGGTTAATCTTCAGGTGCCAGTAACCATTCTATCACTGAAGGTAAATAAACAACTGTATATACCTCAAAAGCAGGAAATATTCAGAGATGTTTTACCAATATAGAGGTAAAGCCTTCTGAAGACTCGTGGTTCCTCTCGTTAAGCAAAAGATAATGAAATAGTTTCCCATTTTATCTCATCATAGAAAACTTCATATTTCTATTCACAAGCAGAGATCGTACGTGTGTGTGTGTGTGTGTGTGTGTGTGTCTGGACGTGTGTGGGAGGAGGGTGTGTCTGTGTGTGTGTGTGTGTATGTGTGTGTGTGGGAGGAGGGTGTGTTTGTGTGTGTGTGTGTGGGAGGAGGGTGTGTCTGTGTGTCTGTGTGTGTGTGTGTGTGTGTGGGAGGAGGGTGTGTCTGTGTGTGTGTGTGTATGTGTGTGTGTGGGAGGAGGGTGTGTTTGTGTGTGTGTGTGTGGGAGGAGGGTGTGTCTGTGTGTCTGTGTGTGTGTGTGTGTGTGGGAGGAGGGTGTGTCTGTGTGTGTGTGTCTGGACGTGTGTGGGAGGAGGGTGTGTCTGTGTGTGTGTGTGTGTGTTTTATTCATATTTTTTACTTTCTCGAGGAATATTTGTTAAGTGTGACCTAACTTAACCATGGACCTGGTCTTTCTCACCCTTGTTTGTGTTTACCAGGAGAGATTTTATCAATTATATCTCATAATCATTTAACTTAGCACCGTTTACCTCTTGTAATGGAAGGGTTAGGGCAATGGTTTTGGCCTCTGACCTTTGACACACACACACACACACACACACACACACACACACACACACACACTCTCTCTCTCTCTCTCTCTCTCTCTCTCTCTCTGTATCTACTTAATATCTCTCTGTTTGTCCCTGTCTCTCTGTCTCTCTGTCCTCTTCCTGTCTGTCTCTCCTTCCCTTCTCTCTCTGTCTCTCTCCATCTCTCCACCTACCCAGCAGAGTACTGACACTCCATCACGGTGAAGGACATGGTCTCCCTCACACAAGTCCCTATGACATGTACACAGCGTCTGCCTCCTCTCAAACTCTGGTCCAGTGTCGTCACCCTTACACGCCCAGACACTTTACCTCTTACTACCTATAATAAGAAACAACGTCACCACGAGCAATCAACAGTGTCTGGCGTTTCCCTTAACCCACACGGTGATATGCAACGCTATGCCAAACGAACGTAAACTTCTGTGCTGGTGGATGATGCGCCAAACGACCATACGCATGATTTCTCGCCTCCTGAATTTGACATATTGGCGAAAACAACTTCTAAATTTACGCATATACGCTTCACCTTTATCTACAGTGACGGAAATACACCAGACTAACTTACTCTTACCTTCTGTTAACTCGGGCTCTCTCTAGATACGAGTATTTGGGTTAAAATGTTCGCTTTTTTTTCCCCCTCAAGGTTGTCTGGTGTTGAAACTCACTGTTTATGGTCAGAAAAAGATGTTTTTTCTTGTCTCCGTGACGTGAAGTTTAACCCGTGAGTACGATGACATAACCCTTAGAGTACGATGACATAAACCCTAGAGTACGGTGACATAAACCCTAGAGTACGATGACATAACCCTTAGAGTACGGTGACATAAACCCAAGAGTACGATGACATAAACCCTAGAGTACGGTGACATAAACCCTAGAGTACGATGACATAAACCCTAGAGTACGGTGACATAAACCCTAGAGTACGGTGACATAAACCCTAGAGTACGGTGACATAAACCCAAGAGTACGGTGTCAAAATCCACTGAGTACAATGATATATTACTCAAGGTGTTTAAGTCATCTTGGGGGAAGTGGAGTGGAGGAAAGTGTGGAGGTGGAGTGTGGGTCGTGGAAGGACATGGAGGAGGTGGAGTGAGGGTTATGGAAGGGGTGTGGAGTGAGGTGGAGTTGTGTGTGGCAGTGACTGTTATCCTTGGGTCGTGACGTCAGATGTCAGCGAAGACGTTGATTAGGTTATAGAATGTTGTTATGGTGTGTGTGTGTGTGTGTGTGTGTGTGTGTGTGTGTGTGTGTGTGTGACGAATCTCTCTCTCTCTCTCTCTCTCTCACTCTCTCACTAAGACAAGATCTGAATCACCGTCCTGAAGGCCACCGGGATCTTACATCAAATTGATAATGGAGCGAGGAGATGAGTGTGTATCTGGAGAGGTGGGTGGCTGGGTGGTGAGGTGGGTGGGTGGGTGGGTGGCTGGAGAGGTGTCTTGTGAGGTTAGTGGGTGGTGAAGTGGGTTGGTGGAGTTGGAGGGTGGGTGGTGAGGTGGGTGGGTGGGTGGCTGGGTGGTGAGGTGTCTTGTGAGGTTAGTGGGTGGTGAAGTGGGTGGATGGGATGCTAGGGTGGGTGGTAAGGCGGATTATTGGGTGGGTTATTAGGTGGGGTAATGGATGGGAAGCAAATGTAATGGGTGGGTGGGTGGGTGGCAGGCAAAATGGGTGGGTGTGTGGGTGGGCTGAAAAAGATAATACCATCATACATACACATTTATTCACCCTTGTTCACAATTACTGAAATATACCAATAATTTTATACGGGTTAAAAAAAAAATATATAAATTCCTTATCTAAAAACGAAATATCCTGATGTAAATTGTTTCAGAGAATTAAAAGTCATATATTCTGCGATAATCAGATAGGCTTTATGCATGAGTGATATCAAGAGATGTTATTGGCGTTTATTTCAGTTATTTCAGTGGTAATTAATAAAGGGGTGTAATTAGCATGATGATGGTGGTGGTGATGGTGGTGGTGGTGATGGTGGTGATGGTGATGGTGGTGATGGTGGTGGAGGCTGAGTCAAGTGGACGTCTGGATATATTTAACTCTCTCTCTCTCTCTCTCTCTCTCTCTCTCTCTCTCTCTCTCTCTCTCTCTCTCTCTCTCTCTCTCTCTCTCTCTCTCTCTCTTCTTCTTCTTCTTTCTTTGTCTTTTTTTCTTCTCTTATCGTCTTTCTTTTATCATCCCTTTATTACCGATGTCATCAAAGGTCAGGCTAGAGACGCGTTCATATCTGGTGAAACACTCCACCAAAACACACAATTCACACACCAACATTCACACACCAATACGTCATAACATTTCTTGCTTCGTAACTTTAACAAAAAACAAAATACATCTAGACTCAGCCATCAAAACCACACACACACACATACAGACAAACCCTCAGTCACACACACACCTCGTCATGAAAAAAAAAAATAATATATATATTATGATAAACTCAATTACCTCAATGTTATCACTAGTTATCTTCACTTCAACAACTACAATGATTATTTTTAAGATAACATTTAATAGCCATGTTCTTAGATACTTGTGAATATAACAATTTAAACTCTTAGCATTAGGATTTTCAATAGTTGGCGTTATATTCCGCTGTTATCTTTCCCTACAGGTTCAACACATTACCTAGTAGACGTTAATGGTAAAACTGAAGTAATTTCTGTTAACATTTCCAAAGCCCGAGAAAAATTTTAGCTTCGATCCTTCTTAGAAAATTGCTTCCCTGACCTTTCCGCTTCCGTCCCCTTGATGTCTTCTTTCTGGATGATGGCTGAGTGTGTGTAGGTGTGGGTGGATGATGGCTGAGTGTGTGTAGGTGTGGGTGGATGATGGCTGAGTGTGTGTAGGTGTGGGTGGATGATGGCTGAGTGTGTGTAGGTGTGGGTGGATGATGGCTGAGTGTGTGTGTAGGTGTGGGTGGATGATGGCTGAGTTTGTGTAGGTGTGGGTGGATGATGGCTGAGTGTGTGTGTAGGTGTGGGTGGATGATGGCTGAGTGTGTGTAGGTGTAGTGGATGATGGCTGAGTGTGTGTGTAGGTGTGGGTAGGCGATGGCTGAGTGTGTAGATGTGGTGTACAATATCTGAATGTGTGTAAGTATAGTAGACAGGAAAATATTACCACTAAATCAAAATATATAATACTTATAATCATCGTCACATTATATTATTTTCAACACCATAGTCACCTGCACAATCAAACACTAATGAGATCTCAGGTGTTAATCTTACCTCAAATCTACCTAAGACAATGTTATATCTTTAGCTATGATAACTTCAAAGAAACTTGACCATATATTCAACCAATCTATATTTCATTGACCCATAACTGGTAACTATTTTTTTATGTTAATGTTAAGTTATAATGATGGAAAAAGCCATTAACAGATTATGTCGAATGGGAAATAAACTTAGACTTTACTCACCTGTGTGAAGGTTCTAACTGAATGATTTTCTTTGTACTTCAGGTGAACACAGACAAGACGAGACGATACCTTGAGGACTCTTAAGAAATGTTCTACGTTAAGGTAAGATGTAAGGCGATATTTTTATGGGGGGGGGGTCACCTGAAAATTAGTGACCCCAATTAATTTCACCTTAAGATTAATCACCCTAACCTAACCTAACCACATTCCTCTACATCGTCTTATCCTGTAAATCCTGAAGACGCACAACCATCCCAAAGATAAGAAAGATAAGCAGGTGTAAGTGTAGCTAATTATCCCACCTGGGGGTAATCTATGGTTCAGGTGATATGAGAGGAGGAGGAGGGGGAGGGGGGGGGGACCTGCTGACCTCCCTAACCTTTACCTGTGTCCTCTCGTGTCAGGATTCCAGGTATGACGTGGGTTTTTTTTAACCTTCTTGAATTTCAGGGATGATTTTAAGTTTAGGTTTTGGGTAGGTTAGGTTAGGTTAAGGTTAGGTTTAGGTTTAGGTTAGGTTAGGTTATGGTGGTGTGTGTTATGGTGTATGGCGTTATGGCGCACATAAGGCAGATTGGATATAATGGTATCTTATTTTTTTCTTTAGTTATACCTCATCCAATTCCATCCATCTTTCCATATATCCATCTGTTCCTTAAACCAACTCATTCATCCGTCCCCCTCAATCAAATATCCACTCCCTTACCTATCCATCTATCCCTCCATCCATTTAGCCATTCATCCTTCAATCCATCCGTCCATCCGTCCAGTTAGGTATCCATCCATCCATCCTCATACCCACCCAACATCCACTCACTCATTCTCTTACTCATCCATCCATCCATCCATCCATCCCATTAAGGAGAAGTACCACGAAATATGTCCCAGAGCCTTCAGTATCAAGGACAGATATCGCAAAAAACTTCTTCACGTGAGAAAAATTGTGTCAGTGAGTAAACCAGATCAAGAGAAATGAGAGAAGAAAGAAAGTAAAAGTTACTCTCCAAACTTTCTTTTTTTCTCTCTCTCTAGCTTTCATTCTCTCTCTGTAGCTTCCAATCTCTCTCTCTCTCTCTCTCTCTCTCTCTCTCTCTCTCTCTCTCTCTCTCTCTCTCTCTCACACAGTCACCCAGCAGAGAGAGAGTTAGGTGAAAGTTTGAAATCGTGTATTGCTTTCTCAGATAACTTTCCCTTCAAACTATCACTGATTTTCGCTTGTATTAGAGACGAAAAAAAAAGTATATATAATGTTTTATCTTGTTTATATATATTTTCATCCCCCAAAAGTATAAATTAGTTACGTTAGTGGATTTGATGATTTTATATAGATATGAATGTGTTGATATGTGTTGATTATACTGAGTTATGATTTACGATATATGAGGTTGAGAAGACTGTTAGTAATGTCCCTCTGCATTTACCAGTATTTCTATGTGCACCATCACTCTCCTCCACACACACACACACACACACACACACGCTTGACGCCACCACCATCCCTCCAAGTACTCGAGGTGTAGCGGTTGGTGTCGGGAAGGTGTAGATACACTATCATACCCACGTCACACTGACCTTACCTCTCATTTGTCGCTTTTGAGAGCAGCAGCAGCCCAGAGTACACTCACTACACTGTGTAGAGTATACTGTTCTTGGTATACCTGTGTCATGTTATACTCTACTTACACCCTGACACCTTGTTTACGCGTTCCTGATATACTGTAAACATTATACTTGGTCTACACTTGTATAGGCCTGTATATTTATGCCATTATATACACATTATCCTTATACCTCTCTCTCTCTCTCTCTCTCTCTCTCTCTCTCTCTCTCTCTCTCTCTCTCTCTCTCTCTCTCTCTCTCTTCTCTATTCTCGCCCTCTCCCTCTCTTCCCTTTCGTCAAAATTCCATTATCGTCGTCTTCCCCTCGCCTGGGGTCGAACCCTCGCTCTGCATATCCGACTCGAGAACAACCAATCACCCACGTGTAAACTCTACCGATAGTTCCCCTCACTTATGGGGAGGGGAGAAGAGGGGAGAGAAAGACGAGGGGTGGAGAGAGAGGGAGGGAGGGAGGGTAAGGAAGGTAGGGAGGGAGTCAGTAAAGGAAGGAGGGGGAGCAGGAAGAGGAGGAGAGAGGAGGTATTCTGTACACTCAATAATAACAGAACCTTAACTTAAACTCCCACCTCACCTCTACCTCTACCTCTACCTCTACCTCTACCTGTTTGTCTCCAGGTGAGGGCAGAAGGACGTAGCCCCTTCTCGAGTATCACAGGTAAATTTTTCATCGTCCCTCCCTCAAGGAGTCTCCTAATATTTAAGTGAGAAGGGAGGCAGAGGGGAGGCTAGGGGGGGAGGGGGGAAGAGGGGAGGCTAGGGGGGAGGGGGAGAGAGGTGAGGGCTAGAGGGAGAGAGGTGGGGTAGAGGGGAGGCTATAGGAGAGGAAGGGCGGTGGAAGGTGAGGGAGGGAATGAGGTGGGTGGGGGGGTGGACAAGGAGAGGGGAGAAGAGAGGGAGAGGAAGAGTGGGCCGTCAGATGAGAAAGTGAGAGGAGGAGGGAGAAATGCGGCGGACAGAGAGGGGAAAAAGAGGGGAGGCTGTGTGTACAAGCGATAGGCTGAATAATAAGGTGAGAGAGAGAGAGAGAGAGAGAGAGACTTATTGACCTACGTAGGGGAGAAAAATAACTGCAAGTGGAGATGGGGGGTAAGGAGGAGGGGGGAGGGGGAGGAGGATGTAGGGGGAGGGTGGGGTTGGGGAGAAGGGAGAGGAGAGGAGGGGGGTGAAGAGGAGGGGGAGAGAAGGGAGAAGAGGATCAGTTTCTTTTGATTGTCAGGTTTGTGTCGAGGAGGAGGATGACTTGCAGAAAAAGTCTAAAGGAGTAAACTATATAATTACTCTCGCCCTTAATGACCATTATCTAGTGTTAGTCTCATTGTTCGTTGCCCATAATGCTATCTCTGTTGTAGATAGATAGATAGATAGATAGATAGACTACACTTGTCTTCCACACGAGGGACAGGTGTACTGGCAATACACTCGCCTTTCATGTATGTGACTCTGGATCGATCCCACTTTGGCTCACTGTCTGTTTACGAATACAAATCTATCTATATGTGTGTGTGTGTGTGTGTGTGTGTGTGTGTGCAGTTACCTCTATGTTTAACCATTCGTCTCTCTCTAAGGGTCTAAGTGGGGCCCCCGCAAAACCCCTGCGTCACTAAGGCGATACTTTGTTTACACCGCCATATTGGATTTCAAGCCTCGATTGCCAGGGTTCAAAGTAGAGTGTTTTATGGGCACTGTAGTCATTAGTTACTAGGGTAATAAAGATATTTCACTCTAAGATGGAATTTTGTGGATTTCTGGTCGATTTGAAGCGAGTTTTACCAAGATAGGTTAGGTTGAAAGCAGCTGTAAAACAAGATGGGATGCTACCCCTGTGGTACCCTGCCAACTATAATAATTGAATAAACTTGTACAAATAATATAACAAACTCTAACTATTATCTCTCGTTATCTTGTTATCGAGGGCGAGGGACTTTTGATACAGCCTTATGTTGGCTATATAAACAAAAAGTTTATCAAGAAAAACTAAAGATAAAGGTAAAAGTATTCAAGGTAAAAAATGTTGGGTGAGTCAGAAAGTTTGGGAGGTAAGGTGTTGTTTTTGTCAGCGAGGTTCCCTTATAACTTTGGCGTTGGGTAAATATATTGTATATTACGTAAAAGGATGACGGGGTTGTGGAGAGAGAGAGAGAGAGAGAGAGAGAGAGAGAGAGAGAGAGAGAGAGAGGAATGACTGAAGCGAAAGGTAGAAAGATATCCCCCTCCCAAACAAACACACGTCCCCCCACGTCCTTATCCACACTGAACCCTTAAAATATCCACTCAACATATCCACACACCCAGTGAATTGATCCATCATCAGGACCTCACACAAATCAAAAAAACACCAAACAGAAAAAACAACAACAACACCTGAATAGCCATTGTAGCTCAGGGCTCCCCAGGTGTCCTCACAACAATTAACTGGAAATTCACCAAATTGTTTTTATTTATAAACTATTCAACAAAAGCCAGGATTGTTTACGTCATTTTAATAGATTTTGATGTATTTTTTTTTCTCGTTATTATTATTGGAACGATTGTTTGCCTGTGTAGATGTAAGGGTGGGTTGTTCACTGTTTGTTTTGATCCTGTATGGTCGCCCTGACGTATATACAAAAGTAAACAATAAGTGAATAAACCTAACCTAACCTAACCTAACCTAACCTAACCCTAATACAGTTGTTATTGTTGTTATTGTTATTGTTGCTTTTGTTTTGTTTTTGCTATTGTTGTTGCTGTTAATATTGTTGTTTTCACTGCTACTGTTGTTATTGTTGTTATTATTGGTGTTGTTGCTGTTGTAGTATCGCTGTTGTTATTGTTATTGTCACCATCCCCGTCACTGAAACACATCATCACTATACCGTAGACTACATGTACCTTATGCTGGGGGGGGGAAGACACAGTTACTTCCTCGACCGGTTTTGGGTAGTGTATGATCCTTGCTTGTAAAGGTTACCGGTACAACTGGTTCCTGTGGTGGCTTGGGGCTGACACTGCATGATTCTCAGGATGACGTTGGTTCGAATCTTAGTCTGTCTATATATCTGTCTGGTTATTGATCTTATTTATCTGTCTGTCTGTCTCTCTCTCATCACCATCCCTACCACTACCACCACTCCCCCAACACGTTCCCCCACAACCCCCACCACGTCCACCACAACCCCCCCCACCCATAACCTCCCCCAATCATAACACAGTTCACTACATCACTTATTATTCTCGGTTTTTTGTTTATTTTAGGAATCATTGAGAGATAAACAGCAAAGAAAACGGAACTAGAGAGACGAGAGAAGAAAGGTGAGAGAGAAGGACGAGAGAATGTGTGGTAGAGAGAGAGAGAGATTGTTTGATTGAGTTACTGGCTGGTTGATTGTTTAGCTGACTGGTTGGTTGAATGACTGACTGACTGACTGACTGACTGATGGTACAACACACAACACAACATCAACAACATCAGCCTCCCTGGGATGTTACCCTGGAGGTGAGTGTCTCTAGAGGGGGATGTTTTTCAGGTACCCGTGATGGACGATAATGGCAGCGCCCCTCCTTAGTTGTCACGCTCACTAAATCTACGAGAGGACAAGGTGTCACGTTTGCTGTATGGCCCTACACTCTTCCCTTCCTTTCCCTCCACGCCCTTCTTTTCCTCCACGCCCTTCTTTCCCTCCACGCCCTTCTTTCCCTCCACGCCCTTCTTTCCCACCACGCCCTTCTTTCCCTCCACTCCCTTCTTTCCCTCCACAAATGAATCTACAAGAGATCAGGTGTCACATTAGCTCTCTGGCCCTACACCCTTCCCTTCCTTTCCCTTCCATATCCTCCCTTTCCTTCCACCCTTCCCCCTTTTCCCCCTCCACACCCTCCCTACCACGCCTAGTGAATCTACGACATACATCCAGGCTGACATCGTGGTGACATACATACTGACTGACATGTTTCATCTTCACTACTCCTCCACACAAACGGCCGATTGACCTGTCCGATCGTTATCTCTCCCATCACAGAAAATTACCTGGCTCCTGTGATCACCAAACGCCCCATCTTCCTCGTTCCAACCATCACTCATATTGCTATTTTTTTTTTTAACCATTTTCTCACAATATTCTGGTGTTGTTATAGTGAAATATATCCTCGTTCTCGATTCACCTGAAGATTAACCACCCTAAAGTTACTTGGAGAGGTTAGGTTAGGTTAGGGTGATTAATCTTCAGGTGAACAGATTCATATAATAACCACATCATCCCAACACATATCCTACAAGCCTCTGAAACAACATCAAAATTCGACTATTTATTCTCTATCCTAAGACTATCCTTCTTGCCTCCTAGCCACAAACACAACACGGAATGGACGTCAACTTTATACATCAATACCAATCCAATCTATCACTGTATTATCATCAATTTATACATCAAATACATTATTATTATTATTGATGTTGTTTGTAAATAGAACAGATTAGTGGATAATGTGTGACTGTACTATGTTACAATTTAGTGCTAATTGAGTTTATAAGCTGGTGTGTGTGTGTGTATGTGTGTGTGTGTGTGTGACAGACAGACAGACAGACAGACAGACAGACAGACAGACAGACAGACAAACAAGGTAAAATGCCTCAGCCAGTTCAGGACACACACTCCATTATGGATTTTGGCGTAAATATTTTCCTATGGCACTTCGCCTGGCCATTCAGCTTCAACACAACGTCAAAAATTGCGTAAAATGTCGAGGTTATTGTCGTCAGTTTGTGAGCAGTGCAGCGAGTGGGGAGGAGAGGGACGAGTGGGGAGAGGGATGAGTGGGGGAGGTGGAGGGGGAGGGCGACTGGGGACGGGATGGGGGAGAAGGAGGGTGAGAGGTAAGTGGTAAGGGGAGGTGGGAGAGTTAAAAGTCGAATGTTATTGGTTGTTTCGATGATGTCCGCAGTTATGATTGGTCCGTTGGTATTATTGTGGTGGCGGGTTATTTGACGAGGGGTTGATAGTGTCTAGTGGTTGTGGATATTCTCTGTCTGTCTGTCTGTCTGCGTAGGGGAAGGAGGGAAGGAGGGGAAAGGGAAGGAAGATGTGTAGGGGAGAGACAGGGGAGGTACAGTAGTTAGGCCACCGTCTCTGCGTGAGGTTATCGTCAACATCTCCCTAATGATGTTGTCCCCTCGGCGTCACCACAGACTCAAGACAGCATTATCGTACGAACTCTGCTATATTATCGCATTTGGCCTTAAATTATTTAGTATTTGGCCTTAAATGAGAGTATTTTGCCTTAAATGGTCATATTTGGCCTTAAAAAATCGTATTTGGCCTTAACCCTACCCGAGCGATACCCTACCCGATTCATATACCCGACCCGAACGACTACCAACCCGATCCCTTAACCCGACCCGAACGACCACCTATCCGACTCATCAACTACCTGATGGTCATCTCGCTTTCCCTAATTATCACTAACTTTAAGACCACCCAGATCCTATCAGGGGGGGGGGAGATGAGGGAGGGGGGGTGGGGAGGGGAAGAGATGAAGAGGGGGGGAGGGAGGGGAAGAGATGAAGAGGGTGAAGGAGAGGGAGATAGGAGGGTGAGTGAGGTGGGGGAGAAAGGAAAGAAAGAGATAATTGAGAGGAAGAGAGGAGAGTAAAGGAAGTGAGTGGGAGAGAGAGAGGGAGAGAGGTAGGTTAGGAAGAGAGTGAAGGGAGGATTAGGAAGGATATGTGGAGAGGAAGAAGATGAAGGAGATGGAGAGGTGAAGGAATGGAGTGGGGAAAAGGAGGGAGGAGAGAGGGAAGAAGAACGTTTATATGGAGGAAGAGGAATAAGAGGAAAAAATGGAGAGGGGAGAGAGGAAATAAAGGGTACAGGAGGAGGAGAGGAGAGGGGTAAGAGGGAGATAAAAGGGGAGAAGGGAAAGTGGGAGAACAAGAAGGGAAAAGGAAGATAAGGCAATTGGGGATTAAACTCGTCCTGATTGGCTGAGAATGACTGGAAGAGGAGTAGTATTTTTAAACCAATGGGAGTGCTTAATGACCCGTGTGTTTGTGTTTGATCGATTAACTGATTATTGAGCTTAAAGGTTAGGTTAGGTTAGGTTAGGTTACGTTACGTTAGGTTAGGTTAGGTTCTTCTTAAATCAGTCGAGTGAAGAGTGAGTTTTGTGTCGAGCAATGATTATGATTTGTGTTTTGGGTCGATGGGGGGGGGGGGGGGCAGCTCGACGGCCGCTGATAGGAGAGATTGAGCCTGGAGGAAGGAAGAAATAGATCCGTAAACAGATAAGGAAAAACATGGCCAGGTATGGATGAGACGATGGATGGTTAAGAGAGACAGGTGAAGATATACTGTTAGCTAGTGCGGGAGGAGGTCACAGCGTCTTCCCGGCGAGGCCACTTGTCCACCTAGGTATGTAATTGAGTAAGTCGTGTGATACTCCTTCAAATATTGCGGTGTAGATAGATAGATAGATTGATAGATAGATAGATAGAGAGAGAGAGAGAGAGAGAGAGAGAGAGAGAGAGAGAGAGAGGGGGGGCATACCATGAATAATTAATGCCATAACTTCAGAATCTTACATGCCCTCTCTCGTACACCTATATTAAGCCCCTGGTAGTAGTAGTAGTAGTAGTAGTATTACCTCCATTATGTTACAAATCTCGAGAAACACGATATACCACCCACCTGGCATAATTAGTCCCATAACAAATTATAATAACTAACGTAATCAACTATGTCTCTTTATGTCTCACTTTATAAACATGTTCTAACTATTCCTCCTTAAACACAAACTGCTAGCGGACTGTCACCCCCCCCCCCCCACCCCCTCCCTCCCTCCCTTCCGTGTTAATTATATCATATAAATTTCCCATCTGTCTGTTAAGCCTTGATACGAACAGTAAATTATATGAGACACTAGCTACTCTCCCTGCATGACTCCTTCCTCTACCACCTGACTGCCCCTGGTAATGCCTGAGATGTCGAGGTAAGGAAGAGGGGGAGGGGGAAAGGAAGGGGGAAGGAAGGGGGAAAAAGGGGGAGGAAGAGAGAAGAAAGGAGAGAAGGAAGAGGGAAAGAAGAAGGGAGGAAGTTGGAAGGAAGAAAGGGAAGGAAGAGAAAAAGGAAGAGGGGAAGGAAGAGGGGAAGGAAGGGAGGAAGAAGAGGGAAGGAAGAGGGAAGGTAAGGCCAGACATAGATCGTCGTAATGGTATTATTGTGTCTGCTGTTTCCTCTAATGTTCTCTAAGGCCTAAAAAAATCTTCATTACTTTCACTAGTTGGTTCTGGGTCTCTGGAAGTGGTTCTTGTTTATACGTGACTTTCTTTCTTTCTTTCTCACCACCCCCCTCCTCTCTCTCTCTCTCTCTCTCTCTCTCTCTCTCTCTCTCTCTCTCTCTCTAGTCACGTCACCGAGTCATTATCACAGGTAGATTATATCCAATGGCGTTATTATTCGTATGGGGATCATTACTATACTATCACGCAACCACGCCACTAATAATGTTTTCACCTACGGGATTATTTCTGTGTGTGTGTGTCTGTGTGTGTGTAGAGAGAGAGAGAGAGAGAGAGAGAGAGAGAGAGAGAGAGAGACGTTTTATCTCTCTCTCTCTCTCTCTCTCTCTCTCTCTCTCATCAAGGTGTGACAGACAGACAGGTAACGCCTACAAAGTGTCATTTGGTCATCTCAGGTGTCCTACGGTATGTTGTCTCGTATTTCACCCTGTCAATAGTTCAGAGGAGCTAGGTCTCCATTGGTGGGGGGGGGGGGAGGTTGAATAGATGAGGAATGAGGGAGATAAAGAGGAAGGGAAAAGGAAGGACGAAAGATGGACAGAGGAGAGAGGGGGTGGGAGACAGGATATAGGGGTGGAATGGAAGGAAGGGAGAGAGAGAGAGAGAGAGAGAGAGAGAGAGAGCACTTAACCACTAGATAGGCTTCAGACTAATTCTTGTGCAGTTAGCCCTGTTGTGTGAGAATAGACAATAAGGGATCCATTTTCTATGAATTTTGTGCTATCAGAGAAAACGGGTCACGTCAGGAGATACAATGGTATCTCCTGTCACGTAGAATCTTAACATCAGGGAGAAAGAGACGAAACGAGACCCCTGAACACAGACCAGGAAGAAGGCCCGAATTTTCACCTTAAAATTCTGGGTTATGGTTAGGTTAGGTTTGGATTGGTTAAGGGCAGATTAGATTAAGTTTGGTTAGGTTAAGTGTGGATTAGATAAAGTTAAGGAGTAGGTTAAGTTGAGTTAGGTTGGTATAGATTACATTCCGAGAAATAATGAATCCGGGGGAAAACTATCATATATACCTGCTCTTACGAACAGAATTTACATTATTTCCTTAATATATGAGAATTAGAGTTCACAAGTGGCTTAAATTAACAACAATACCTCGATGGCTTGTGTCGCACCCACCACGAGAGGAGGGGAGTCTTAAGCCACCCTGTCCTCCTGTCGTGGTTCATAGTGAGGACAATGCGTGGCTCTGAGAGATAATCGATTGTGATCACGTCTGCCATTGTCAAGGCGAGAGGATCAGCACTCACTGGCCACTACTCTCACTCCCCCTCTCACTCCCTCTCACTCCTCCTCTCCCTCTCCCCTCACACGGTCGAATAGGTCTCATTGTCCGCTGAACTTGAAGGTCATTCCATTGACTAGTTATGTCGTAAGTCCATTGGGCCAATCAGAGATGCTGTTAGATCATAGACCAGACAGATGTGTTGTAAGGCTGTGTACTACTGTACTAGTTATGATCAACGCTGTGGATCATTGCTACTGACACGATGCTGATGGAGCAGTGACATAAGGAATTCGATTTCATCCTCTCTACCTCGCCCTCTCTCTGTCTTGTTTCGATTTCATTCTTTCATTCTTTCTGTCTGTCTATCTCTTTGTCTCTGTCTGTTTCTCTCTCTCTCTCTCTTCTCTCTTATTCGTTTCGATTTCATCTCTCTCTCTTTCTCTGACACAGTTCACACGAGCTCACAACAAACGTCTTAATGGAACAACATATGTTTACGCAGGACAGGACGCCGCGGTACTCCCGACACACACAAACACAGGTAGCACCAGCGTCTCCCCTACAACGACCACCATTAATTGTTTACCATTCTCGGTGACACTTTGTTTAGCGACCGTCACGGGGAGGAACTTCTTTTGGACTCTTGCCGCGGCGGGAAAAGAAGGACATTCCTACGATCTGGTCTTCGTCAGGTTGTCGCTGGTAAAGTTCCCCCACAAGACACACCAACCATCAGTCAGTGTCAGGTTGTGGCGAGAGCAGGTTAATGATGGTTGAGACACGAATCATTAGTTCCCTACACTGTCATGGACGTTATCGCCTGAACATCACCTGACGGAGGGAGGAGCCAGGAGGTCCCCCAGTGTCTCTCAAATTAGTTCACTATTCAGTCCTTCAGGCAACAGAAGGGAGACAATAAACCATCTAGTTATTGTCGAGTCGCATCAGCTGGGGGAGGAACTACACCCTCCTACAGTAGAATCTGGGGGCAGTGTCCACGGAGTTAGGTCTCTGATATCAGCTTGTGGAGGACCAACTTGCATCCTGGATTCTCAAAAGCTCCTCTTCACCTCTGCAACAGGAAACTTGAATACGTATCTAACTCCAAGTCTCATTTATTACAATACTGACATTATGTTGATTGTAACTCTCATGTCGTACCTTGAGCAAGCTTCCCCACAACACTGGATGAGAATTATCGTAAGAAGTTTCAAGAATTTAGTCTCTGGGCGTCAGAAGATTGCAAAAAATGACCCCAAACAGACGTGCCGCAAGGAGGGTGGAGGGGTGGGGCATGAGGGGTACGTGTCGCAGGTGGGGGGAGGCATGAGGGGGACGTGTCGGAGGGAGGGTGGAGGGGTGAGGCATGGGAGGGACGTGTCGCAGGTGGGGGGGGGGGGGGCGGCATGAGTAATGCTGAAACAGTTAGATGAAGAGAGACACTGAACTGTTTTTTTTTTTTTACATAGACGATATTTTAGTTGATTATTCAGACAACTTTATACTCTGAAACACACCTGAGTCACTCTGGGAAGGCGAGTCCGTACCCACAAGCAATATATTCTGGCGAGTCTTAATTCACACTATATATTACGACGATTCTAATTGGCTAGTAAGTTTGTTTTGGTATATTAAGATTCACCTCTCAAGTACACGGCTATAATTACTATGATGTACGGTCAGCGGTAGAAGCAGCGGCCATATTTATGTTGTGTCACATTCATCATCTAACATTAAGTAATTTATGTTTGTATGAATGTTAATCTTGGCACTGTAATTATTGAGTTTACTTTTGATTATAATTACCGTCTCCTTATATGATCCAATTATTGTTCACACACACACACACACACACACACACACACACACACACACACACACAAATCAACCACAACTAATTATAATCTTTATCTCTTTTTTTTCACATCACACCTTATTTATTACATATTTTCACTATTTCTATTTTTATTTCTTCCTCTCCTAGTACTCAGGGGGTGAGGGGGGGGGGGGGGGAAGACAGTCTATATATTTGTGAGAGGAGGAGAAAAACTTTGCAATACTCGTTTGTAAAAGTATAAAAAAAAAAGTGTGTCGTCAATTAGGCCTAACCTGCTGGCTGTGTTTAAACTGGTGGTGGTGTGGCAGAGAGAGAGAGAGAGAGAGAGAGAGAGAGAGAGAGAGACAATGTGCCACCCCCCCCACACACCTAACCTAACCTAACCTAACCTAACCTAACCCTACCTCCATAAACAACACATAGACGACTCGATCCTTATTATTTATGGGTTCACACAGGAAGTCTGACTGAATAGAGAGAATTACCGTGACCTCGCGTGACCTGATATTACCTGCAGAACTAATGTGACCTTCCATTATGTATAGGAAACAACGGACAGATCATCAAACACCCAGATCATTTCCAGACACGAATTTTGGTTTTATTTTAGTCAGGAATTCTGTAGTTGAGGAAATTAGGTGAAAAAGCGCTTCTGTATTGTAACCTAACCTAACTTAACCTCGTCAGCCCGGAAGTGGGAAGAGGGGAGTTGTGTGGATAGAGGATAGGGAGGATGTGTGCTTTCCTCCCCTCTATCCATCAATAATTATATCATTACGCACGAAAGGTAACTCACTGTGAATTCGTTTTGGCTTGTGGGTGGGTAGGGAGGTGAGTGAGTGGGTGGGTGAGTGGGTGGATGGGTGGGTGGGTGGGTGAGTGGGTGGGTGGGTGGGTGGGTGAGTGGGTGGATGGGTGGGTGGGTGGGTGGATGGGTGAGTGGATGGGTGGGTGAGTGGATGGGTGGGAAGATGAGTTTAAAGGTGAATAGTTTAAACCCACAAGATCAACAGAAGGGAAACTTTACTCAAACTCATCCCTTCTTCTGCGCCTCCGTCGAGTAAGACCAACAAGACCGATGGACATAAACCAACAGTGGGTCTCAATACCTCAGGCGTGATGACCAACACACCTGGCCGCGTCACCCTTCTGTGTTTATTTTGGGTATTTAAGAAGCAGTTAACAGCCTATAAACCTAGCACCTACCTGACGAAGGCGCCACCGATTACCTGTTTTTCTTATTTCTGTCTTTTTTTTACCATGTAGGTGTATGGTAGGCCTAGGGTTACCACTGATATAGACCTCAGTATCTTTCTGTGGGTTTTCAAAGATTCACATTTTCACTTCCTCGCATTACACCTTTACCTGGGCATAAGATACGGTAACTCGCTAAGGTAAATCCTCATTGGAATTTTGATACGGTGAATGACGGTCCTTCAGTGAGTCAGTTAGCTGTGTGTTTACATCTCCAGAATGGTGGAAACATCGTCAGTAGTAGGATCATCGTGTGGTAGGCCTAGGCAGGGCTGTGGGGCTGGGAAATAGTGTATTTGGTGGTGTTGACAAGGTGAGGAATTAATAATATACAGTTGTGGTGTGTGTGTGTGTGTGTGTGTGTGTGTGTGTGTGTGTGTGTGTGTGTGTGTGTGCACCTGGCTCATTACATCATCGTTTACTGCAGGTGAGTTAGGTCGTCTTCCTTCAACACTCATTAAGGTTCATAGTTATGTATCCTGTCTCACTAACTGACTCCCTCACATTGACCTCTTGACCTAGTTAATATACAATGAATCAAGGTGTATCAAGACTAGTCACTCAAGCCTTGTACCTAGTTCAAGTTTGTTCATGGTATCAGCTGGTGTTGTGTTGTGTTGGTGGCGGCGTCAGGTAGGGAGGTGGCGGCTACGGTGGCGGTGGCGGGGAAGGTGGCGGTGGCTGGGAAGGTGGCGGTGGCAGGGAAGGTGGAGGTAGGTACAGTTAGCGAGGTGGCGGGAGTCAGCGAGGTGGGCGTGGCGTTTCACTCCGTATATGACAATATCTGGGAGCCATCGATGACCACACTCACATAAATCCCTCCCTCCCACCGCCACACCCTCCTCACCTGCTAAGTGCCGCCCTCTACCATGTCAGGGGCGGCGTGGAGGGTGGCGGAAGGGGGTGGGTCGGAGGCCTGGAGGGTGGAGGGTCGGGGCGGGACGGACGGCTGGAGGGTGGAGGAATGGGGTGGGTCGGAGACCTGGAGGGTGGAGGGTTGGGGCGGGACGGAGGGCTGGAGGGTGGAGGAATGGGATGGGACAGAGGGTGGGAGAGGAGGAAAGGGGCGGGGCAGAGGCTGGAGGGTGGAGTAGAGCGGAAGATGAGGGAGTGCCAGAGGAGAGGAGGAAGATGGGGTGGAGGGAGGAGGGAAGGGCAGTGTGTGTGTGTGTGTGTGTGTGTGTGTGTGTGTGTGTGTGTGTGTGTGTTAGGCTAGGTTAGGTTAGACCATCAGACCAGTGAATCAGAGACCTACAGACCCACAAGTGTTGAAGCTGTGTTAAGAGAAACTAACCCTCGCCATGACACGTGTAACTGGGAGCAATTTTCATATTATATTGAGTGAGTGAGTGAGTGAGTGAGTGAGTGAGTGAGTGAGTGAGTGAGTTAGACCTGGTAATATCGTGATGGTGAAGTGGCGAGGATATATCATGGTCCTTTCTTAACAGGATAGAGGATAGACACGTGTTGAGGAATAGATATTATATAGCAGGTGTTTATATAGGTAGATAACACCTGAACAATTAATTTACCTGAAGTACAATTAATTACAGGTGATGTTCTTGGTAGATCCGTATTACTCGAGTACAGGATCCACCCACCTAGTATCTTGTATTTACGTGTGTAAGTGTGTGTAAGTGTGTAAGTAAGTGTGTAAGTGTGTGTAAGTGTGTAAGTAAGTGTGTAAGTGTGTTGAAGATGATGGTAAGGTAATTGTCATTGTCCGGGTGTCTGAAGGTACAATTGGTATCCCCTTTGGCTTTGTGTCTCATAAGGATGTGGTGTCTATGTCTGGGGATAATCTCACGTGAATATCAAAGCAGAGGAGAAGGATCTATCACCAGTCTGAATAATTAATAGAGTCCGGTTATCACCCCTCCTACCACCACCACTACCACCGCCACCACCACCACTACCCACCACCACCATCACCACCACCACCACCACCACCACTACACACCACTACCACCACTACCACCACTACCACCACCACCATCACCACCACCACCACCACCACCACCACTACCACTACCACTACCACCACCACCACCACCACCACCACCACCACTATCACCACTACCACCACCACCACCACCACCACCACCACCACCACCGCCACCACCACTACCACTACCACTACCACTATCACCACCCACCACCACCACCACCACCCACTACCACTATCACCATTACCACCACCACTATCACTACTATTATATTGCCATCATGCCCCCTCTACCCACCTACTACCACCACCATCACTACCACCAACCCCTTTATCACCACCACCGTATACCATGATGGGTCGGCTTGATAACACTGGTAGAGGAGGAAAGTAGGGAGGAGTGAGAGAATAGGGGTGGGAGGGAGAGAAAGAGGGGGGCGAGGGGGGATCTGGATCTCAGTATCATACAACAAGAGAGAGAGAGAGAGAGAGAGAGAGAGAGAGAGAGAGAGAGAGAGACTACCAATACTAACAACCACCACAACCACTACCACCTACCACCACAACCACAACCACCACCCACTACCACCACCCACCACCAAACACTTCCACCCACCATCAACATTTAGACAGTAAATACTGATTAGCGTGAGGTCAGTGATGCCAACACAAGCTTCCTCCAGGTGTGTTGTGCCTTACATTGTTGCCACACCCACCTTTACTGTGTTCATCTCTCTGTTTCTCTCTGGGTTTTTTTCGTTTTATCAACATTTATTATTTATTGTCTCCTGTTCTGCTACGTTACCTTTATTTATTTATGTTAGTAATTCTATTTTTTCTCTGATCATTGGTTTATTTTTCTTCTGTTTCTCTTTTTTCTTTCCTTCTCTTGTACAATACTGATCAAGCAGGCAGTGGAGGGTGTGAGGGGATGGGCGGGGAGGGTGTGAGGGTGTGGGTGGGGAGGGTGTGAGGGTGTGGGCGGGGAGGGTGTGAGGGTGTGGGCGGGGAGGGTGTGAGGGTGTGGGTGGGGAGGGTGTGAGGGTGTGGGTGGGGAGGGTGTGAGGGTGTGGGTGGGGAGGGTGGGAGGGTGTGGGTGGGGAGGGTGTGAGGGTGTGGGTGGGGAGGGTGTGAGGGTGTGGGCGGGGAGGGTGTGAGGGTGTGGGCGGGGAGGGTGGGAGGGTGTGGGTGGGGAGGGTGTGAGGGTGTGGGTGGGGAGGGTGTGAGGGTGTGGGTGGGGAGGGTGGGAGGGTGTGGGGTGGGAGGGTGTGAGGGTGTGGGTGGGGAGGGTGTGAGGGTGTGGGTGGGGAGGGTGGGAGGGTGTGGGCGGGGAGGGTGGGAGGGTGTGGGTGGGGAGGGTGTGGGCGGGGAGGGTGTGAGGGTGTGGGGTGTGAGGGTGTGGGCGGGGAGGGTGTGAGGGTGTGGGGTGGGAGGGTGTGGGCGGGGAGGGTGGGAGGGTGTGGGTGGGGAGGGTGTGAGGGTGTGGGGTGGGAGGGTGTGGGCGGGGAGGGTGGGAGGGTGTGGGCGGGCGAGTGTGTTAGGGTGGAAGGGAGGGACTCGTGGCCTTCAGGTGTAGTCTGTGATAATATTTTGCTTCATGGAGAGTGAGATGCATTTCTTCTTAATATATTATCCACACTCAGGTATAAAACTCACACTCAACTGGTGTTTTTTGTCAGGTCTCTTACAGCTTGTTGCTAATAAATGCCTGAATGTATTATCTTTGATGCTATTATCAAAAACAAAAAAGCATCAACTCCACTGAATCAACACGTATAACAGTGGAATCGAATAGGATTGTATATAAGAGATAAACGATAAGACTAAAAGGTTCAATCGTCTATAATTTAGGCTATTTTCTTTTGTTTTTATTGCACCAGGTAAGATGGACTCAATAAAAAAAAACAGCTTCTACTGAATTTTATCACCAATCAATCAAACAGAATTTTCAAGTCCTGATGCCATATTTATTTTTGTGTTTTGTTACGAGTTATTTAGGGATATTTTCTTTTTTTTTCACATTATAAGGTAAAAAAGAAATCATACTCCCTGGGATTCATATAATGTATACCTGTGTCTGTTTCTCTGTCGGCTCTTGAAGCATCCCGAGGGCTAATTAACCCTACCTGTTGTTACTAATTAGTGTCGTAAGTTTAACTATTATATTTATAAGTAGTTGGTAGTAAACTGGGGTATACTGGTGATAAACTAGAGGTATATTGGCAGTAAACTGGGGTATACTGGTGATAAACTAGAGGTATATTGGTAGTAAAATGCATTATACATAAGGCAAATTGGTGTATAATATAAACAAACTAAAAATACACCCAAAAAAAACTAAATATACCTTAAATAACAATCAACAGACTCCAAATATTGTAAACTCACCTTAAAACCTTAAAAATAGTAAACTCAGGTAAACTCGACGAGGCTGGAACTACACATTAAGTAGACAATAGTATTCAAACAAAGAGATGGAGTAACTTGTTATCTCCTGAATATATTTACCCTGAGTCGACACGTATCATCCCACACAACAGGGACAAAAAAAACACGACAGGGACATCAATGAATACAGAAAGCTCTCCTATATACATACGTTTTATGTATTTATGCATCATGATTTCACTATTATGGGTTATGTATATTATGTATTTTCTTAAGTTGGGTATTCATGTATGTATAAGTTTATTAGTGGTTATAACACGGTTTGGATAGATGAACGTTGATGTGTATGTATGTATGTCTGTCGCAACTGTGGTAGGATGGTGGTTGGGTTTCCTGGGTGGTTGAGTCCACGTGGTAGCTGTGACCTTCCCAATATCCTGTCAGGTTACACGTGACGTCAAGCACGCACACACACACACACACACACACCTTCTGTACATCTAGTGACGAAATTATCTTCTTCCTAGTATCAAGTTGAGTGTGTGTGTGTGTGTGTGAGTGCGTATGTGAGTGTGTATGAGTGTGTTGCTCTAGACTACACATCAACAAATAGATTAAATAAACAAATAAACTAACAAAGAAATTCATACACAACAACAATCACAAACAATGAAAGGAACAATAAATTCAATTCACCTGGCTTCCATATTAGGCAAGGCGATTCTCATCCATACAGGTGAGAATAAGGCTTACCTGGCCACCCTAATAGACACAGTGCTAGCAAAACAATAAACTAAGGCTGGATATGGGAAGGGTATTATACAATGAGTCGTGGTTTTGGGAGCAGGAATTTGGTGAACCGGTTTTTAAGTGTTCGCCATCACAGGTAATGTTCGTCAAATGGTTTAATTTACCTGAGGAGAACTTTTTTACACCTCCATAACAGGTGAGGGTGTTGATCAAAGGGGCCTCTCTTTTAATAGTTCTTCAAACCTAACCTAATGTAACGTAATGTAACCTAACCTAACCTAATCCTAATACTGTAGGGGAGAATGAAGGAGAGAAGTTAAGGAAGGAAGGAACGAAGGAACGAAGGAAGGTTGAGGAAGGAGCAGCGTCACGGAGAGAGTTTTCTGCGCGGTAAAAATATATCCCTCTGAGCAGCGTATAGGGGACGACAGCGACGATGACTAATACGTAGACTAATGGAGACGACAGGCTATGGTGATAACCTGTCTGGCGATGAATTATGGGGGGGCGACGACCTACCATTAAGTAATTTTAAGTGTGGTAACTTATAAACTCAAGAGAGCATCACGAAACCATCACAATGTTGACTCAAAATCATCATAAATATAAGTGAAAGATAGATAGAGTTTAAAAGAACCTAAATAAAGATTTCGATCCTCTTCTGAGTTAAATTAAAGGCATCTAACACTAAGTATCTCATGTTCTTTTGTCTATTAGGGGATTAAACACGATCCTGGGACTAGTTTATGTGAGATTCAAACATCAACACTCCCACCCTACATCAACATCAATCTAGTTAGCACCCAACATCGTCCCTCTACCCCAACATGGATTCGTCCTGGCCATTCCAAGGTTGTGCTAAATCTTATACAGTCGACTCCCTTGTCTTACCTTTGATGGTCAGAGTTTTGCATAATATCCTACTGTGCGGGGATGAGGTGCTTGTATGTGTGTTTACTGTGAGGTGTAGGTGTAGCCTCAGGCCTCCCCCCCCCCCCCCCCCTCCCTCTCTCTTCTCTCATTTACGATTTCTTCTTCTTCTTCTTCTCTCTTTTTTTCTTCTTGATCTTGTTATTGTTGTAGTACATCATGGGCATAAATTATTTGGCTGGGAGATTTATTGCTATTTTTTCCTCAGGACAAGCGAGACTAGGGACATTATTGGCAGCTGCTGCGTATTCTTATGAATACTAGGGATAAAATATTTTAGGCTGGGAATAAATCTTATCTATTATTTCCAGGATGATCTAGAGGGGGCGTCATAGATATGTTACGTCTTATTCCTGTACATCCGAAGAATAAAAATGATAAGCTTGGGGGGGGGGGATTATTGGTATTATTTCTAAGACAAACTAGAGTCAGTATCGTATATAATCTCCGTGTTGTTGTCCATCCTCGGGGTAAAATTTATGGGCGGGGCATCACCACCCAGCGCGCGGGGCTAAATTGTTTTCCTTCGTCCAGGTTAATGATGACATTTTTATGCCGCCTCCCGCTGGTGACGTCACTCTTGTGCTGCCTCCTGGGGGTGCGAACACCTGAGGGAGGAGCAGGGAAGAGGCCTCCCGCCCCAGGTTCCTTCCCAGAATCCATTTACTCTCTCCCTCTCCCCTTCCTTTCTCTTCCTAGCCCCTCCCTTCCCACCTCCCTTCCTTCCTTCCCGTTCCTCTTCCCCCTCCCGCTTTCCTCCTTCCCTCCTCCTTCCTCCTTCCATCTCCCCTCCTCCTTCACCCCGACTGGAGATCTACCATCGGTGATAAGACATCGGTGGACACGTGAGCTATAGATAACACGGGGAACTGTCTGTCAATCAGGATATGGGTGGGAGTCCCGCGTGCGTTTCCCGACAGACCGACGGACAGATTGACAGACAGGACGTATTAATCTCTGGAGCTGGAACCAGAACCTAAATTAAGGGAATTTTAGGAGAGGATAAAAGGAGGTTATTTTTAGGGTTTGGATATAGGGTTTGTGATTATGTTAAGGGATTTTAGGGGTGGGTATAAGGCTTGTGTTTTTGTTAGGGGGTTTTAGGATAAGATAAGGGGTTTCGTGTAATACTTGTGTAATGATGTCATGGTTGGATAATACACACACACACACACACACACACACACACACACACACACACACACACACTCACAGGTCAAATATTTACTTAAGAAGTGACCCTGTGTAACTTGGCATCTTCTAAGAATAAAATCAAATCAATCCATTACCTGAGTAATTAACCTAGAGACAGGTAACAGCTAGTATGTGAGCCTCAGCGTGCTTGACGGCAGAAGAAGACCTTTGATCGTGTGTGTGTATGTGTGTGTGTGTGTGTGTGTGTGTGTGCGTGTGTGTGCGTGTGTGTGTGTGTGTGTGTGTGTGTGTTTTAGCATAAGAAGGTCAGTGGGGTGCAGTTTTAGGCGAAAGGGTTGGCAGGCCCACCTTGGCAACTGTCATCAGCAGCCGATGGTGGTGGTAGAGGTGATGATGGTGATGATGGTGATGGTGGTGATGGTGGTGACGGTGGTGATGGTGGGGACATGAGCAGGGTAGGGAAATCTTCAGGTGACATATGGAGGGTGAGAGGGAACTCCAATAATATTTCATGGACAAACAGGAATAGATCCCAGAGTATTTTGGTATAAACGCATCAAGTTGTTTTCTACTCCTTTGAGCCGTGTGACCTATATCCTGAAGTTACCTTAATAGGGTTGGTATGTGTGGCCAGGCTTGGTATGTGTGGCCAGGGTTGGTATGTGTGGCCAGGGTTGGTATGTGTGGCCAAGCTTGGTATATGTGGCCAGGGTTGGTATGTGTGGCCAGGGTTGGTATATGTGGCTAAGCTTGGTATATGTGGCCAGGGTTGGTATGTGTGGCCAGACTATATATGTGTGGCCAGGTTAGGTGTGTAACCAGATTCGATTATAGCTACATGCGTTAAAACAGCGGTTCATTTATAGCTGCTTGCGTATATCAGGTAAGCGAGAGTGAGAAGGTAGACGATAACAAGTAAACAGAGAGTGTAGTAGATGAAGGAATAGGAAGAATAGGGAGAATAACACACGTAAGGGTGAAAGAGAGAATGAAGACTTAAATGGTGAAGGGAATTGACATATAAATTCCAAGATACGTGAGGAAATATACTAATAAATGGAGGAAGAGAAGAAGAAGATGAAGAAGAAGAAGAAGAAGAAGTAGAAGAAGAAGAAAAAGAAGAAGAAAAACATTAAGAAGAAGAAAACATGAAGAAGAAGAA
>CAUDMG010000489.1:570000-607500 GCA_958450375.1 Homarus gammarus | reverse complement strand
TCTGGCTCACGGTCTGGCTCACACTACGGTCTGGCTCACGGTCTGGCTCATACTACGGTCTGGCTCACGGTCTGGCTCACAATACGGTCTGGCTCACGGTCTGGCTCATACTACGGTCTGGCTCACGGTCTGGCTCATACTACGGTCTGGCTCATACTACGGTCTGGCTCACGGTCTGGCTCACAATACGGTCTGGCTCACGGTCTGGCTCACAATACGGTCTTAATACTCTGCCACCATCACTGTCGACAGCCGTATCCTTGAATGTCTTGTCATCCATCATGTTCCTGGTTCCTTTCCTTATTATTATCCTCTCCTTCACTTCCTCCTCTTCCTGCTCTTCTTCTTCCCCTTTCTCTTCTTCCTGTTCCTCCTGTTATTCTTCTCTATTCTTATTCTCCTTAAATCATCCACTTCATCCACCCCTTTCTTCTCCTAGACACCTACACCTCCTCCTCCTCCCTCCTCCTCCCCCAATCCTCCCTCCTTCTCCTACTCCCCCTCCTCTTCTTTCTCCTTCCTCTCCCCCACCCCTCCTTCCTCCTTCTCTATACTCCCCCTCCTCTTCTTCCTCTCCTCCGCCTCCTCTTCTTCCTCTCCTCCTCCTCCTCTTCTTCCTCTCCTCCCCCTCCTCTTCTTCCTCTCCTCCGCCTCCTCTTCTTCCTCTCCTCCTCCTCCTCTTCTTCCTCTCCTCCGCCTCCTCTTCTTCCTCTCCTCCTCCTCCTCTTCTTCCTCTCCTCCGCCTCCTCTTCTTCCTCTCCTCCTCCTCCTCTTCTCGGCCGAGTGTTGTTTGTGTTTCCTACAAAGACTCCTTAAGTCAGGGAACACTTTGACTCTCTGCATGGGAGTCGGTCGCCTCTTCACCCCTATGGAGGAGGAGGAGGAGAAGAGGAGGAGAAGAGAAGGAGAGGAAGAAGGAGGATTAGAATGTGTTTGAAGAGGAGGTTGGGAAGAGGAGGAGGAGGAGGAGGAGGAGGAGGAAGGGGTGAGGAGGTTGAGAAGGGGAGAAAGAGGACGAAGTGGGTGAAGTGATAAGGGAGAGGAGAAGGAGGAAGAGGAAGAGAGAGAAGAGGAACAGTAGAACAAAAGGGGAATAAGTGGAGTACAAAGAAGAGGAAGACGAAGAGGAAGAAGGAAAAGACCCCCCACTTCGCTGGATGCCTCACTAGGGTGTCACTCAGGGGTGACCTACAGCACTCAGAAACACATGTTATCTCTCTCTCTCTCTCTCTCTCTCTCTCTCTCTCTGTTCTTTCATCTCCTTTTCTTCCGCTCTTCATTTTCTTCCTCTGGCTCTCTGTCTGTTCCCATTTGCTTCTCTTTCTACCTAACTATGGTCTGAGGGGTAGAGGGGGGAAGAGGAGGGGGGGGGGGGTGATGGCAGGGAGAGGCACCTGCTTTGGCTCCTCACCAGTCGGAAAGACCATGAACCTGTGTGTGACCTGTGACCTGTGACCTGTGAGTCTTTGCAGGTCACACGGACGTTCCCATAATCTGTCAGGAGCTGATGATAGGGCGGGGAGGAGACTACATCACTGACCCGTGGAGTGAGGTCAGGAGAGGAGGGGAAGTAGCGTGAGGGAGGTGCGGGAGGTGAGGGAGGTGCGGGAGGAGAAGTAGCGTGAGGGAGGGGAAGTAGCGTGAGGGAGGAGAAGTAGCGTGAGGGAGGGGAAGTAGCGTGAGGGAGGAGAAGTAGCGTGAGGTCAGGAGAGGAGGGGAAGTAGCGTGAGGGAGGTGAGGGAGGTGCGGGAGGAGAAGTAGCGTGAGGGAGGTTAGGGAGGGGAAGTAGCGTGAGGGAGGTGAGGGAGGAGAAGTAGCGTGAGGGAGGTGCGGAGGGGGGGTGAGGAGGTGAGGGACATGGGAAGGTGTGGAAGGTGGGAGACGTGAGAAGGAGTGGAAGGTGAGGGACTTGGGGTATGTGAAGGAGGTGAGGAAGGATATGGAAGTGAGGGGTAGTGAGGGGGGAAAGGGGTGAGAGGTGAGGTATGGAGGAGGGGGAGAAGGAAGGATCTTAACAGACCTACTGAGTTCCCACGGCTCCCCCCCCCCCCCCACACGAACACCTCCTGTCCCAGATGTATACCTTCGTCACACACACACACACACACACACACACACACACACACACACCTTGAGGCTTCCTGAGTGATGACATAATAGTTTTAACCAGGGGCTAAGAAGATCAAACGGTGGCACCAGTCTTAGCAGCCGCCAGTGAGGGGGTGGAAGGGAGGGCCCACAAGTGCTAATACCTGGAGGTGTCATGTTACCTGGAGGGGGTAGAGAGGGGAGGGGAGGTGGACGACGAAACACCTGACCTGCCAACACTGTGACTCTCTCTACCACAACACCTGTTAATATAATCTTACTCTTGTTTATAAAATGTAAACAAGAAAATATGTCACAGGTTTTGTTTATTTGTTTGAATGTTTTTTTGTTTATCCAGGTGTTGAGTATTTTAGTGGGTACGTTGTGTCTAAGGTAGCAGGGTGTCGTGTCTGCTTGTATACCAGGGCAGGCATAGTGTACATGAACAGTGTATTACTCACCTGAATTTGAAAAAGAAACAGTGAATTAAGATCAAGTTTTACAGTGAGGAATAGTTAACAAATGAAAACTATACTTGTAGCTCTGTCTTTACGTCTGAGATGAAGTAAAATAAATCAAAACTATTTATGTGTCCTGAAACTTAGAGATTAAATGAACAAAAACAATAACAAAAACATGGTGAACATCTCAATAAACTCGAACAAAAAAAAAACAATTAGTAAACAAATGTCCACAATAATCAAATAGGTCTTGGGTCTGAATAGGTTCCAATTACAATATCAATAACACAAGTTAACGTAGGATATAAGAGAACATGTTATCTGGTGTAGGATGAGGGGTGTAGGATGCGACTCTTCCATGCCTTATCTCCACTTGTTATTGAGGACGTCCACCCATCCAGAGATAAGGACGGGAGGGGGAGGAGTCTTTGTCTGGCGCGGTGTAGGGGGGCCCTCTTCACCCTAGTTCGTATTACGCTGCGCCCCTCTGCTTTCTGATGGGGTGCTTGGGTGTGTTGGGGTGTGTTCGGGTGTGTTGGGGTGTGTTGGGGGTGTTGGGTGGGGTGTGTTGGGGTGTGATGGGGGGTGTTCGGGTGTGTTGGGGTGTTTTGGGGTGTGTTGGGGGTCACTCTTGCATGGGTTGCGTATACTAACCTATACTAACCTAACCTAACCAACAGGTCCGTCGCTTGCTCCCGATCTGGTCCAGAAGGTCAGCATCCTCTACTCACTGGAGAAGAATGCAGGTTACGGGTGTGTGGTCTGGATCAGGGATTTTTTTTATTATTTGGTTTTTATTCATTTTATATTGTTAAGGGAACAGAGGGAATGGATTTTATTTATTTATTTATTAATGTTACAGCATCACCCATCAACCATCTCCTTCCACTAACCTTCCACCATCAACCATCAACTAACAACCATCAACCAACAACCATCTCCTACCATATCCGGAGCCCCAAAACTTTATCGTTAGTCTGTATTAACTTCCTCTCATGCAAATCTCTCTCTCCAAGCAAACAATGGGAAGGCTTGTGAGTCCTAACATAACTTACAGATTATCAATGACTTAATTAATGTTTACTACAGCCGCTTGCCAGGGAGCAGAACATATTATATCAGGTTCATGCACGACGCCGTTGATGTTGTGTTAGCCTTGGGTGTGTGTAGGACTGAGAATGTTGCTCCGGGCGAAGGTAAGGAAGGTGCGGCTCCTGGGGCGTAGTGTGGAGCGTTGGGGAGGTGGTGTGGGAGGGGGTGTAGGAGGTGTGGTGCGGAGGGGGTGTGTGGAGGAGGAGGTATGGTGCCTAGTGGGGAGGGGCTGGGAAGAAGGGGGTGATATTAAGACAGAGGGGAAAGTGTTTTGTTAGACGGCCCGGGAGGTGAAAATCGCCGAATATCGGTTCTATAAGGGATTAGGGATTTCTTTTTTAATTCACTTATTCATGATGTTAGTTATACTGTATGTGGTATAGGGATATTTTTAACGTGGGATTGAAGGTTTATGCTGGGTTAAAATCGGTTCTGTTTGTTTGTTTGAGTGTCACTTAAATTTATATCACAGTAGTTATAAGTTATCATTTGATGTTGTGGTCGTTGATGCATAGTTACACACACACACACACACACACACACACACACACACATATTACCTATTTTTACAGAGAAACATGATATAAGAACATATTGTCAAGAACTATCAACACAGGGTCCTAGTGTGTGTGCGGGGGGGGGGGGGGAAAGATGAAGCCTTAGGCGTACAGTTTTATATCAACCAGACACTTGAGGTTCACACACACTCGTATACAGAGAATAAGCCCTTGAGAGAAGTATTGATACATATGTCACTTAATTAAGACTCTAATGTAATGATCTTCAGAATATTCCATAGTTAATTAAGCTTTTTATTCCATAGTGTGTGTCTACTTACTAACCTTCCTTCCATTAGTCATCTCGAGTCGTCTATTTCCGGTGTTTTTTCACTATACAGTAACTACATGGAATACCTTTTATATATAGTAAGGAATTCATCGTTCATCAAGTAATTCCTTCATCCTTGGTGTTCGAGGTAAGACGTACTCTAATTAGGCTACTGGAGTTGCGTCTTGTGTACCTCCCTTAGTTCAGTAATGTTCATAAATAATAATAATAATCCTCGTGGTGATCGTATCAAAACGTGACCATAGATACGAACTCTCCTCAGTTATGATACAAAGAACAACACAGGGACGATACGATCCACCTACACAATGGAAACAGGAAATAAACTTAGGATGAGGAAAGTTTTGTTTGTGACTCACGCCAAAATGCGACCATGGATACAACTCCCTTTAAACCCCCTCGCCCACCCCCCCACCCACCCACCCCTCCCACGTGTGTTAGTGATGTTTGTGCCAACATTCGTCACGTGTTATGGTGCTACTATCAACACTATTAATGGGGATATAATGGAAACACTACCTCATAATGTTGCCTTTGAAGACCTGTGTTATGGGATGATGTGGTGAAGTGATTAGGTGTTAATGTGATCTCTCTCTCTCTCTCTCTCTCTCTCTCTCTCTCTCTCTCTCTCTCGTGGCACTGTCATCTCCTAAGACTCTCCCTCTCCCCGGGTGCCACCCTTCAAACTGCGGGTCAAATTATCGGTCACCTCAGGTCACAACAACTAGTAGGTCACCCTAGCTTTCCAACTGTGACCTTTCCTGATAAATAAATAAATAATGTTTTTTATTTTTTTTTATTAACAAATTTATTGACAAAGCTTGTAGTACAGTTTGCCTATTCTGAGTAATTCAGTCAGGTCTTGACACTGAGGGTGGTATCACTTCTCACTGCCACGCAGGACAGAGGTTCGTACACAAAGAAATAGATCATATTCATTAACAGTATATATAGGTCAGAGTCATGTGGGTGATGTCGCTGTTCACTGCCATGCAGGACAGTGGTTCATATACATTGGACGTCATATTCTAATTGAAGACTAATCAGTAATCAGTGTGGGCTAGCAAATTTGGGATAAACAGCAAGGATGTCCCCAAGCACCCCCGATTCAATATAGTAATTACAAAGTTCATGATACAATAAGCCACGAGGCCTGAAGTCTTTGACAGTGTCACATTCAATAATATAGTGTTCAAGTGTATGCTTTAAAGGTTTATCACGAAGTTTACAGGCTGAGTGTTCCGTTATTGGTACAGCGTTACTAACTTGCCAATGTGTCTGTATCCTTGCCTAATTATGCCAATAAAATAATAAATAAATAAATATATAAATAAAGTTTTTTCCGTAAGTCACTCCTAAAGGTCGCAAGGTTAGGTGTCCGTTTATCTGATGCGTCCCACCACGTCCCTTTGTCTCTCTCTCAGAGCTCCATGTGCTGTATGTCTTGTCCTCCAGTGTGTGTGTGTGTGTGTGTGTATGTGTGTAGGCATGAATGTATCATTATGTATGAATGTGATGTCGGGGTCATTGAGTAAGTACACTTGACTTATTACTAGTCACTATACTTACATTATAAGTGTATAAGTTACTACTACTACTACTACTATTACCACTACCACTACTACTACCACCACTACTACTACTACTACTACTACTCCCACTACCACTACTACTACTACTACTGATAATAATAATAATAAAGGTTGACACAGACACAGTTTATAAAGACTGTCAGAAGAATGCGAAGGTTGCATGCCAAACAGCTTACGTGTATATAACTGAGATTTAAATGTTGTAGTCAGGATGTTGTAGAGGTTAGGTTTGGTTAGGTTAGGTTAGGTTAATGGTCAGTTTACAACATATAACAACTATGATGTGAATATTAAGTGAAGCCATTCTCGTAAAAAGAAAAAAAATTTTCTCAAGCTTAGAGAAATACATTATCAGGAAGGTCAGACAAGGCGGGTTTTGGGCTGTCCTAAACGAAGGTAAAAACGAAATATTTTACGATTGATGACTGAGAAACTATTCCATTTAACTCTCAACAAATCTTTGAACTGAACTACCGTCACTCATCGTCCTCAAAAGCTGAAAGAATCGGTCTCAAGGGGTTAAAATCGTCTTTGAAGGGTTAAAACATATTCCTCAAAGGGTTAAACCATAGTTCTCCAATGGCTAAACCACCACTATCATCAAAATATATAAAAGCAACAACAAACCTTCAACTAAAACCGACTTAAAACATTGACAATAAAAATGACTACAATTCAGAGAGACTATGTGCGTGTGTGTGTGTGTAAAGATGTTTCAGTCGACCTTGGCAGACACATCAGGAATATCAACAGAGGGGGGCGAGGGGGGACTGGGGGTGGGGGGGGGGAGGGGGAGGAAGGGGGCAGAGGGCCAGAGGGGTGAGGCAGAGGGGTGAGGCAGAGGGGTGATGCAGCAGCCAACCTCCCCTTACTTGCCCTGCCAGCTGTCTCGGTTATATGGAAGGTCTCGCCTCTGCTTGTACTTGTGGTGAGGGAGGGGGAGAGATGACGAGCTGAGATTTAACTGAAGTAACCTTGTGTATGGTTAGGTTGACAGACAGACAAACAGACAGACAGTAAGAAAGACAGACTGACAGACAGACAGACAGACAGACAGACAGACTGAGAGTAAGACAGACAGATAGACAGACAGACAAAAGATAAGGAAATTGATGGAAAAACATAAATAATGATAAACTTAAATCCACAAAAGCTTAGACTGAGATACAAAGAATAAATTAATTAAAAGAAAATAAAGACAGGTAAAAAAGTAGACAGACATACACAAGGACAAACAGAAGAAGAACAACGACTTACAAACAAAGAAAAACAAAAACAAAGATTCCTAACGATGCAGGTGTTGTGTGTGTGTGTGTGTGTGTGTGTGTGTGTGTGTGTGTGTGTGTGTGTGTGTGTGTGTATTTACTCATCTCACCTCTAATTCAAAAACAATATTACATTACCCTATTAGTTCATAAACCACTATGTAATTATCCACCATTATCATCATCATCATCATCATCATCATTAATCTGTCCTCTTACGTTATCTTAATTCTCTTATCGTATCTCTTCATTTCCATCTCTTCTTCTACACATTTCTCATTCACATATTCATTTACATATGGAGTGTTAGAACCTCTTTATCGGCGACTCTTTCCTTGTTCCTGTAACCTGAGACTCTTCCAATCTTGGTGTTCCCTTGTCGTCTCGTCTGCCTGATCCGGTTATATGAGACGAACACGCTTATGTAACCCTGCTACTGCGTGTCTTATGAAGCGTCTTTCTCTGTTCTGTCTCTTATCTCTGTCTTTCTGTCTGTCTGTATCTCTCTCTCTTTCTCTTTTCTGTCTCTCTGTCTCTATCTCTCTCTCTCTGTCTGTCTGTCTCTCTCACCCTTACGTCAAAGTTACTCTAAGGACAATCGTATAAGCAATAACTCCACTAAGGTCGTCCTCAAAGGGCTAAGAGAGCTCATACAGGTAAACGAGGTTAATTAAAACAGGTAAAGGTCTCTACAGTGACCACAGATGACGCTATGTCGTGTTTTCTTATAGACGCTTGGAAGGCCTCGTGCTCTCTGACGTCTGTTTATTAATACTTTAAGTGGATGTCAGTCTCACTGCATCACCTACCTACTTACCTGTCCACTTATCTCCCCCTCTCCCCTTTGTTTGTTTTTTCCTCCCCTCTCACCCCCCATACTTCCCCCCTTTTCCCTCTCCCTTAAGACATCTTTTTATTTCTCTTTTCATTCCTCTCTTTTTGCTCCCTTTTCCCTCCTTTCAATTTTTCTCTATCCTTTTCTTCTCCCTCTATCCCTTCTCTTCTTTCCCCTTTCTTTCGACCTTTCCCGTTTCTTATTCCTCCCTCCCTTTCATTTCTCTTCCAATTCCCTCCCTCTCTCTCCCCTCTCTCTACTTTATCCTCTCTCCCTATCTTCCTTCCCTTTCTCTAATTATCTCCCATCTCCCTTACCATTCACCACTCCCCTCCCCTTCCCCTTCCCTTCAATCCTCCTCCCCCATTTCTTACCCCTTTAACCCCCTTCCCTTCAATCCCGACCCCCTCCCCCCTCCCCACCCCCTCCCCCCCCTCCCCACCCCTTCCCCTTCCCCTCTCCACCCCCCTCTCCCCCCTCCCCACCCCCTCCCCTCCCCACCCCTCCCCCCTCCCCACCCCCTCTCCCCTACTCCATAGCATCTACGTCTACATTCCTACACCTAACCCTAACCTAACCTAACCCTAACCTATCCTAACCCTAACCTAACCTAACCTAATCCAACCTAACCTAACCCTAACCTAACCTAACCTCTCCCTTTGTGTTTATTATCCCCCGTCACCGTGTGTGGTGGTGGGCAGGTGAAGGTTGTGGTGGTTGGCTGTTTGTCTGTCGCTTTGTCTCTCGTTTGTATATATACGTATCGCATACCACCGTGATCACTGAGGTCGTGGTGTGGTTGTGTATGTATGTATGTATGTATGTATGTATGTATGTATGTATGTATGAGGGAGAGTTGTTAAGTCATACAATCAGTCTCATTATTTCTGTCTAAATAACTCAGTTCGATATTGTGGTTAAAACTACCATACAAATCCATTTTAACAAGCTAATTAGAAGCTATATCACACCTGTAGTTAAGATGAACAATTAACTCATGCATTTTATAGAAAGAATCATTATATATCACGAGTACACACCTGTAATTAAGAAAATAATATAATGTAATAATACTTGGGTCACCTGTTCAGATGTAGTCGTGTTTCAACTCTGTGGCTCAGTGATGTAAGGAGAGCGGAGGGGAGACTCAAGTAAAGTTACCTCAAGTCATATATTTTTTCTTCAGGATCTGGTAACAGTGTTGGTTGATGCTGCGTCATGTAACTTGCTGCCTGTTTGGGTTAGGTCTAGTGTTGCCTGATTATGTGGTGTGTGTGTGGTGTGTGTGTGTGTGTGTGTGTGTGTGTGTCTGTGTTGGTACCAGGTTAAATGTGTCTGTAAGGATGTTTGTATCTTCTGTAACTGCTATGTTTTTCTTTCTGACAATTGGGTATAATAGTTAATGTAAATCAGCTAAGGAATGGGACCCTTACCTAACCTAACCTTAACCAATCCTAACCTAATCTAAAACCTTCATTTAACGAACTATATAGAGATGAAAGTCCGTTATATCGAGTATCCGTTAAATATGAATACCCCTCTAACGGATTATATGGAGGTTTCACTATATCTCCATCGTCGTTAAAGGAATCTAAACCTAACGAAAATATTCCCTTCGTGATTGATACATGTTGTGAACGAATCCATGCCCAGTTGAGGCCTGACTGGTCCCCCACAGAGCCATTACGTGTTGTTTATTCAAGCAATCATTAACACCTCATTTGCATATGACTTTACACAGAGAGAAGTTACCCCAGATAATCAAAGACTCACACATTAAATTTTCCCTGTAATAAATAATTCAATGCATTAATGATTCACCTAACCTAACCTAACCCTAATCTAAGACTCAAAGATGGAATGTTAGATGATGGCTGCAAAGTTTGAACCTAGGCTCTACCTTACGTTAATGTGTTCTGGTATTGGGAGATAGAAGAGGAAATTATCTTACGACTTTTGGGGAATCTTGGGAATGGTTAGTGATGGGAGTGGTGACCCCGCTGAGTGGACTGAAAATTTGGTGCTGTGATTATATGGCGCGGTAGGAAGCATAGTACCGTTGTATATTATAAATTTTAATTAATCTGCTACAGGTATACAGTCCGTGTAAACGAGAACACCTGGATATGGCATAAATCCCTACAGGTGTTGACCAGGTGTTGACCAGGTGTTGAGAGAAATATGTCCTTATGTTTTTGTTTATACCTGAAATTTTAACAAGTCTTTTCCTTGATTTTCATTTTTTGTCGTAAATTTCAACACTACATTTACAATTTTTTCTTTGGTCATATACTGTATCTACGCAATTTTTTACACACCTACACAAATTATACGAACCTTCTCTCCAAATTATATATAAATTATACACATTTTACGCAACTTGAGCACGGATGGTTACAAATTCTCCTCAGATTATTCACGGCTTCTACGCAAATTTTACACACCTTACATAAATTATACGCACCTTCTCTCCAAATTATACAGAAACTAGACACATATTTTACGCAACTACTCAAATTTCACACAAAGGATGATTTAACACAGGTATATATGAGAGGACCTATAAATTTCTATACAATACCTGACGAAGCGATCAAAATAGCCTCCCTCACCACCACCACAACCACCACCTAACCTACTCACCTGTTTAACTATCACCTGAAGTTAAACACCATTCCCATTCACCAAATAAGAGCAAACGCCCTTCTACACAGGTCTGGAAACACCCTTATTCTCCCCCTAGTCCTCCCTACTCTCTTCTACTCCTCCCAGGTTTAGGGTAAAAAGTGTGTAATTTTGACCAGGTAAATTCTCGTGCATCTCAGGTAACACTCCCAATCAATTATGCAAATGAGGTGAAGATGGTGGAAAATCAGTCTAGTTCCCTGAGGAGGTTTTAGGCCTTATGCTCCTCCTACGGTACCGCAAAGGGAAGCCCCCACGATAGATAGATAGATAGATAGATAGGTTACGTTAGATTTGCTTAGATTAGAGAGTTAGATTCTAAACAAATATTGGAAAAACATTAGGAGAGAGAGAGAGAGAGAGAGAGAGAGAGAGAGAGAGAGAGAGAGAGAGGTTCCTACCGGTGTACCCTAAGGCGAGGCGCTGCACCCGACTATTCAATCAGACTTCGCCCTCTGTAATCTCACTCGCCTGAGGTTCGCCATAGAGCCTGTATTTAGCGACTCGGGTGATGTATGGCGAAGATGACATAGGAATTTGATTTTGCGGGGGTGAGGGGTTTAGCGTGTGGGCGTGGGCGTGGGGGCGTGCTGGGTTAGGGTAGATGTGGGTGTAAGAGAAGGTGAGGTTGGGGCGTGTAGGCAGAGAAAAGATTTTGGAGTATGGGTGTGTGGGCGTGGAAAGCTTAAGGTCATGTGGGCGTGTAAAGATTGACTCACTGATTGATTGACTAGATAAACTGATGGATTACATGACGTTAAAGAGCCGTTGTCCTCACCTTTTCTCACCTTTCCTCACCTTTCCTCACCTTCCTCACCTTCCCTCACTCACCTTCCTCACCTTTCCCCACCTTTCCTCACCTTCCTCACCTTCCTCACCTTGTCCTCACCTTCCTCACCTTCCTCACCTTGTCCTCACCTTCCTCACCTTCCTCTGATCTGCCGCTACCTAAACATACCACACAAGGCGCCGTCACCACCACCACAGGTTGGGTCCGCCACTCCTTAACCTCCAGCCTGTGACTCTTGAATGCTGTGATGATGATCTGGTCCGTCACGCTTCACATTTCATATTGGTTAAAATTTTTTGAAGTTTTATCTCTCTCTCTCTCTCTCTCTCTCTCTCTCTCTCTCTCTCTCTCTCTCAAGCAGCTTCTTGTTACCCGTATAAAGTTACAGGAGCGATATTGAATGTTCATAACCCAGACATACAGACAGTGTAATACCTCGTCTCACCTGTCCCTGACGTGCACACACACACACACACACACACAGACTTCCTCAGTGACCGACGCCAAGCTGTACGCTTCCGAGGGGCTGTCTCCACCTTTCAGTCCCTCACGCTGTGGCGTCCCCCAAGGCACCAAGATGGGACCACTCCTGCTTCCTTATGCTCATCATGATGCCCTAAGAGAAACCCCTGCTCGCTGAGAAATATGTCGACGACTCCCCATCGGGATCAGCGTCAACATTCTGCTCCCAACTATTACCGCCCGTCAGGATTTATTGAACAGTCTCTCCAAAACTGGGTACACACCAACCATGTCACCCATCACCATAGAAACCAAGACCATGGTTATGCACATCAACCTCTCCTCCGACATTGTCCACCTCCTTCCATTCCTCTAGGTTCCGAACACCTCCCGGTCGAATTCCACGAAGCTCCTCGGCGTCACCATAGACACAAACTAATTGGAAACCCAACGTCAATGAAGTTGTCATCCTCCTTTTCCGTCTCCCACCTCCTCCGCGACTCAAGTCCCTCGGAGTTCCTCACACGGCTCCTCAGTCTTTCACAACATCAGACTTCCCAAGCTCACCTATGCCTCCCCCACCTGTTCTTCCTCCCTAAATGCCACACAGAGCGTAAACACCTAGAAAAAAGGGCAAAAGAGGGCAGGTCAAGATTTATTCTCTCCTCCTCCTACCTCCACTATATCAAGAAGCGCTCAACCACTGACCCTTTCGACTCTCCTGACCATCACCAACGACTCATTATCTGCAATTTGGTAAGAATCTTCTACACCATCCCCGACACCGGCTCCTACTACCTACCACCCGAGGTCCCTTGTCCGAGAATTGCTGTTCGCACCCAACCGCTCCAGCCCATAATACGTGCACGAACTGATACGCTATAAGAACAGGCCCAGTCCCCAACATTGTAAAAATTATCTAACTGTATACTGTACACTGTCACTATGCTGATTGAACTGTAGTTTGAGCTTTTTCCCCTCTAAGTTTGTTTATATGTCTTATTTGTGTCACTTATGTTCTTGTATATTATTTGTAATTCGTAACCCACTCCCCAAATATGTAACTGTATATTTTCAGCCTTCTGGCTGCCAAGCTCTTTCAATAAACCGTTAATTATTATTATTATTATTATTACACACACACACACACACACACACACACTATTATCTCTTTCTCTGCCTCTCTATGTATGTATGTATGTAAGTATGTATGTATGTATGTATGTATGTATGTATGTCTCCTTCCTGTTTTAAGATAGTCAACATGAGACCCACATTCCATCACACCTGCCTGTACCTCACTATATTTTCTGGAGCTAATTTCAAAAAGGCTAGTCTGGTTGGCTATTTTCTCTCGTATACATGGCTATTAGGGACTATTTTCCACTCTTTTAATATATATTGTATAGTCGTGTTCTCTTTCACACACCTGTCTGTTTAAATATTCGTTAATTATACAGGTGTGTTTTTTATACAGGTATTTAGGTAATTATCCAGCACAGGTGAGTCGTGTTGATATTCTTGTCCACACTTTGATTATTTTTTTTTTACCGTAGTTTGTTATGGGTAAATATTTTTAGATAGAGTAAATTTAGGATTTGCTGTCTGTCTGTCTGTCTGTGTGTCTGTCTGTCTGTCTGTCTGTCGTCTGTCTGTCTGTCTGTCTGTCTGTTTGTTTGTCTGTTCGTCTGTCTTTTTTCTGTCTGTCTGTCTGTCTATCTGTCTGTCTGTCTGTCCCATTGAACACTATTAAAAACTGAACATCTTTTCCAATTTCTTACGAATATTTGACTATCTGCTGAAATAGGCTTCAGTCTAAATAGGTTAAATTCTCAATAGGCCTCTCAACCAAACCATTAAAATTGGATCCATTATAAATAGGGTCCCAATTCAAATGGTTAGGTCAGATGAGGTTACCAAAGGGGGGAGAGGGGGGGGGGGGGGTAATTGGGATCCTATTACTACTAGAACCATTTGACCTCTCACTGGTAAGGAGGTCAGGCACCCTATGTAACTAATTGGATTATAGTGACCCCAGTACAAACACACACACACACACACACACCTTCTTAGTAACTCTTGCTGAGACAAATATCATAGAGTGAACAATGTATTTCCTTTATGATTACTGTTGAACGAATGAACAAACTGTCCCATATTGTTCATTCACTAGACATACCAAATGGAAGCACTAGTTCAGAGTTATTGTTCACAAGGATTTCAACAAGACAATGAACAGAGTATTTAGACGGGGTTAGTGAGGTGTAACATTGTACCATCGTGGACGGGATCTCAGATGAACATAAAAGCTTTAATGGTGGTTCATAATGGAGTGTTAATCGATATAAAGGTTCCATCTGGAGATTTACTGGCACACAAAAAAACATAATGGCGTATGATATCGTCTCTCTGTTTAGTGTTTTATTTATATGCATGTTTGTGTGTCTTGTGTGTGAATCTGTTTGGTTTGGTTAGATTAGCTTAGGTTAGTGTTACTGTAGTTAATTTTGAGAAGGTATATCCAGGTATACCCAGGTAACTCGGACAGTGTTGGTTGCTGCACTGGACATAATTCTTACTACAGTGGTAACCGAGGCTACTGAAGGCGTCTGTCTCACAAGGCCTGAGCTGTAGCCTCTGTTGGTGCAAGGTGATCCAGGCGGGGGATAATTGGCTTGTTAGGGCTCTCCTTTCAGTGGTACTAGGGACCCCTACCTCCTTCCTCCCTCCTTCTTTGTCCCTCCCTCCTACTCTCCCTACCTCCTTCCCCCTTTCTCCCACCTTCTTCCTCCTTCCTCTCCCTTTTTTTCTACGCCCTTTCACCGTGTTCATGTGTATTGTGGGAGGATATTTGTGTATGTCATTAGTTCAGGGTTACCAACACACACACACACACACACACACACCACACACACACAACACCGTCTTAAGAGATATGCTAATCACCTGTCCATCCTGGTAACCTGGATATAGGTTACACGTCCGCTCTATATCACCTTAATAAATGTAAAGGTCTGTTGGATCAATCAGTGTGTGTGTGTGTGTGTGTGTGTGTGTGTTAGTTAAGTTCTTGTACCTTTAATTACGATAAACCCTTACCACAGGAGGCTGGTCATGTTAAACGGTGTGTCTCTAAGTTTACTGGACAGAGCGATAACATCTCTCACTCTTATCTCTCCTCTCTCACAGGGAGGGAGACCAAAAGGAGAGATAATGAGATGTTTAGAGTCCGTCTTTGATAGGCAGGGAAGCCGCGGGAGGAGCTTATACGCATGCGCGGAGTTTGTTTACTTTTTGTCGAGAAGTGGGCTAGTTTATTGTGCACCCTGTGTCCTTTCTGCTTAGGTGTCCTCTCTCTCTCTCTCTCTCTCTCTCTCTCTCTCTCTCTCTCTCTCTCTCTCTCTCTCTCTCTCTCTCTCTTAATTGCCAAGTTTAAATCATAGTTGACGTTTTCTCGTTGCTTTTGTGTTTGTTCACGTCTTTATGGTATAGTTCACACACACACACACACAAACACACACACACACACACACCAACAGGGTCCGGATAGTTACGTAATGCCAAGTGACTCTCTCCAGGCCAGGCACTTTCCCACGTATGTGTGTGTGTGTGTGGGGGGGGGGGGGGCACTATCAGGACGCAGCCACACGGTTATGCCAGGCAGCGAGGGGAAGGACAGCTAGGAATCATATCATAAAAATTTACCACATCCCCTTCCCTTTTTTCCCTTCTCCTCCCCCTTTATGTGCCTTCCTTTTCTTCCCCGCTCTTCTCTTCCCCTTCCTTCCCCTTCCTCCCCTCTCCCCTCCCTTTGCCTCTTCCTATAACCCGCTGTGGGGCTATAAGATATCCTGGCGCCAAGGGAGAAATACATGTTAAATCAGGGTCATATTAGCGCCTTAGTTGTTATTGTATACAGAGTGATGGATAGAGTATGTCCAGATGTGAGAGAGAGAGAGAGAGAAAGAGAGGGAGAGAGAGAGAGAGAAAGAGAGAAAGAGGGAGAGAGAGAGAGAGACAGAGAGAGACCACATATGTCATGACCAAACAGGTAACACACACACACACACACACACACACACCCTCACTGCGTCAACACACCTGAGGGAGAAAGCATATTAGTTTACGGTGGATCAAAGCCTTATATTGCGTTCCCTTGGCCTCTCACCTGTGTGTACCTGGACATTTTCTGAATTGATTATAATAATGAATTTCTCTCCTAAAACTAGATAGAAAAATTGTATCTCAGAATAAAATATAGATTAGTTTTAACCATCATTGACTTGCCTTCCAATATCCAGTAATGAGTTAGATGTATTTTAGTTCCCCCTTAACCAATACCTCAAGACAAGTTAAACTATGTGTAGCGAATCTGGCTGTGGTGGTGGTGGTGGTGGTAGTGGTGTCTGGTGGGGGGAGGGAGGAGGTAGAAGTCTTCCTGCGGTCGACTGGGACAAACTGGAGGTCCTGAGGTTGTGAGAGGTTTAGTAGAGGGACACAGCAGGGGAGTATCCTTCAAGAGGGGGGAGGGGGGTGACAAGGACCTGTGGTGACGTGTAAATGATGTCGTCAGGCCTCCCAAACAACAGCTTTATGGTCATACTCTTGAAATTAGCTTTTGTTTTTTACTTTTTTTTTACCTTTTTCCTTTTTTTTCCTTTTTTTTTACTTTTTTTACTTTTGTATTACTTTTTTTTTTACTTTTTTTATACCCTCCGACTGGTAGGTGGTAGCCGTGGGTTCTTAAAACAAAACATGGCGGGGAAACATGAAGATCTAAGCTGACGTATACTATTTTTTTTTATTTCAATATATAACCATTAATTATTATACGTGGTGGGAAGCATATCATAAAGATCTCTGTGTTTACATATTTCTGGTGTGTGTGTGTGTGTGTGTGTGTGTGTGTGTGTGTGTGTGTGTGTGTACCTACATTTACTTATCTTACAAGTAAAAACATACCATTCATCTACCTCCCTCAACCCCCCACCACACCCCCACCACACCCCACCACACCCCCACCACACCCCCACCCCACCCCCACCACACCCCCACCACACCCCCACCAGTGCCATTATCCCGGTAAGACGCCACAAGCCCCACGCCACATAAATTACATCCAACAATTGTCTTAAAATTTATCTGGGATTAACAAACCTACTGTTGTACACACCTGGTCTCCTCTCCACCTTGTGTTCTGTGACCAGGTGTCCCTCACTCATTAGTACAGTCACCTGGGATTAGTGTGAGTTACAGTATTATAGTTTTGTAGTTATTTTTTGTACCGTAAGATGTTTTGTAGTCGAGGATTGAGCCATTTCTGACCCCAAACCTTTCAAGTGGGTATTGTTGTTGTTGTTGTTGTTGTTGTTGGTGGTGGTGGTGGTGGTGTTGTTGTTGTTGTTGTTGTTGTTGTTGTTGTTATTATTTATTAATATTGTTGTTGTTGTTTGGTTGATGAAAATAATAACATACAGAGGTTAATGAATGAAGACTATAGCTGCCAGGGTAGGAAATAAATATCATATGAGACATACCATTCCTTCTGGACCTACCTGACCAACCATGAGACATAGAGGGAACAAGACTTGTGTTAATGTGTGTAACGCCGTACTACACCCCTCCCTTTGCCCCTTTGCTCCTTTTACCTTACCACCCTGACCCCTCTCTCCCTCCCCCCTCACCCCCTGCCACCGTACCACAGCAGGTGTACAGGTGAAACATCTCTTTTACCTGTTCAAGTCTTTCCAATTACGACGGTGATTTTCTGGGGGAGTTTCCCAATCTCATGTGACAAGGGACTACTGATCCCCCCCCCCCCCCCCCCGTCAACGAGGCGCCAAATTACCGGGAAAATTATGGAGGTTTGTATTTTATTTAAGAACAAAAGTTTAGTTTAGTTTAGTTTATTTATTTTTATTTATTTTTATTTATTTCTTCTTCCCAAGAGACGAGGGACTGATGTTAATGATGAGGGAAAGGTGGAGGGAAGGGGGGGTGAAGGTGGAGGGAAGGGGGGGTGAAGGTGGAGGGAAGGGGGGGTGAAGGTGGAGGGAAGGGGGGGTGAAGGTGGAGGGAAGGGGGGGTGAAGGTGGAGGGAAGGGGGGAAAGGTGAGGGAAGGGGGGAAAGATGAGGGAAGGGGGAGGAAAGGGGGAGGAAAGGAGAGAGAAGGGGGAGAAAAGGGGGAGGAAAGGAGAGGGAAGGGGGGAAAAGGGGGAGAGAAACGGGAGGAAAGGGGAGGGAAGGGGGAGGGAAAGGTGGAAGAATGGGGGAGGAAAGATGAGGGAAAGGGGGGAAAGGTGAGGAAAAGGGGGGGGAGGGGAAGGAGAGGTGGCAATAACCTAACCTAACCTAACCATTGTAAGTAATAATACAGTATTAAATCATCTCCTGAAATACGATGGAGTGTCTAATCTTCAGGTCATTCCAGGTGAGGTGGCTTGTGGTGGTGGCTTAGTAAAGTGGGTTATTTAGGGGTGAGTAATGGCCGCCCCTCCCTCCCAGGCAAGCCAGCTATCACGTACACAGCAGGGAGCAGGAGTCGGTGGTCAGCAGGGAGGGACACAGTAGATGGTCAGCAGGGAAAAGTAGGTGGTAAGCAGGTTGTGTGTGTGTGTGTGTGTGTCGTCTCATTTCTGTCTTTGTTGTGTTTGTGTCTTTCTGTCTTTCTGTCTGTCTGTTTGTTTGTATGTATGCATCTGTCTTTCTGTATGTGCATTTTTCTGTCCATTTATGAGTCTATCTAATTTATTTGTTAATGAAGGACAGACAGACATACAAATGATAAACAAATTTCACATTAATCGAGTCTTGTCAAGAATCTGTGTCCAACAAAACTGTATCACCCTTCCCTCACCTCCCTCCCTCACCCCTCCCTCACTCTTCCCCTCACCCCTCCCTCACCCTTCCCTCACTCTTCCCCCCACCCCTCCCTCACCCCTCCCTCACTCTTCCCCTCACCCCTCCCTCACCCCTCCCTCACTCTTCCCCTCACCCCTCCCTCACTCTTCCCCTCACCCCTCCTTCCCCTCACCCCTCCTTCACCCCTCCCTCACCCCTCCCTCACCCCTCCCTCACCCCTCCCTCACTCTTCCCCTCTCCCCTCACCCCTCCCTCACCCCTCCCTCACCACAGTTAAAAAAAATGGTGCTCAGATTAAGTTGTGTTTTGTTTCGAATACTCAGCGGTCAGTGGCGGTACATCTAAGGTTTTAACCGAGAGAGGGGACGAAAGGGGGGGGTGGAGGGGGAGGGAAGGAGAGGGGGAGGGAGGGAGAGAAGAGGATGATATTAGGTAGGAGAGGATGGGGGGGGAGAGAAGGAGGGAGGGGAGGGAGAGAGGATTATGTTATGAGGGATGGAACGAGTGGAAACAGGAGAAGAAAGGGGAGGAGGAAGAAGGAAAGAAGAGGAGGAGAGAAAGAAGGGTTTATTAAAAGAGGAGGAGGGGAAGAAGGAAAGGAGGAAAGAGGAAGAAGAAGAGAGTCAGGAGGGGTTAAACTAGCCTCAAGAGGTAAATAGATCCACCTTGTAACTAATGGACGACCTCCCACCATTAACAGACAGACAGATGAAAGGGTGAGACCGTGTGTGTGGTGGATTCCTGGTCAACTATGTTTTGGGGTTTCTCTCTCTCTCTCTCTCTCTCTCTCTCTCTCTCTCTCTCTCCTAATCTACTTCTTAATCTGTCTTTTTACCTGTCCGTCGCTGTCTGTCTGTCTTCTCTGTCTCACATAAAAAAAAGCAACTTTTCTCAAAACATCATCAAAAGTACAAGAACAGGTAGAGTCGTTTGTGAGATACAGTAAATACCTGTAATTACTGTACCTGTGTTTACCTGGTTATTTTCTCTTTACAGGTAAGCCCAAGATGTACTGTAGAGTCTGCCACGTCGACGTCTTCTGCAGGATCTCTCGTGAGTGTTATTTCTAAGGGATTAATTCGTTCTTACTCAGTCAGAGATTTTAAGGGATTTTTAGGAATTTCTTCTCATCCTTCAGTGAATTTTAAGGGATTTTTAAGGGGATTTTTAAGGGATTTCATTAGTCTCATCTAACAGAGATTTTTAAGGTAATTCTCTTCACGAATTTTAATATTTCCACCAAACTTTAAATTCTCGTGTATATAAATTATCGAACTTTCTCCTCTTAAGACCAAATTATCATATACTTTCTACCTAAAACTCCATCTATAATCATTTACTTATACAAAGGAAGATCTCAAGGCGCCCCCATGGAATTATAACATAGAATTAACATAGAATTATAGGTTGCAATAAAGACCTAACTAAATCTAACGAGAGAATTATACGATGCCATAGAATTAGCAGCAAAAAAGATGAATTATAGGGACTAGGGGGAAAATACTTATGGAAATGAAATCTTGGTATTATTTGTGCTTGTTGGGTTGGGGTTGAGTTATTAAGGTTAGGGTAGGGTAGGGTAGGGTAGGGTATAGGACAGGACATGGTAAGGCAGGATCAGGATTTACATGCCCACATTATCCACGCATCACTTTCCACCGTGGTCCCTCGAGCGCCCGCATCGACCGAAACACCGCCGCGTCGCCGTGAGTGAAGGATCGTAAAATTGAAATTAAGACCTCATGATTTTATCTGTCAGTGTGTGTGTGTGTGTGTGTCGGTCGTGTTGAGCTGCGTAGGTTTGTGAAGAGACTGTAGAGGTGGACATAGAGGTCGGCACTCGGCCCTGTCATTACCTGTGGCGCCTTGATCGTGTGCTTGTTGGTCGTCAGGTGAGTCTCCTGCTTTATAACCTCGTCTCCACACACACACACACACACATACACACCTGTACATGGACCCACCAGGTAAAAAAAATTATGCAAATATCTGAAGTTTTACCCCCCCCCCCCCCCACACACCCACATACATACATACGTACATACATACATGCCACAAGTAACACACAGGCCACAACAAACAAGCACAAACGACACATAAGTCACAACAAGCAAGTAAAAACAAACACGACCTGAGTCCGGACACTGCAGAAGGAAGAGGCTGATGTTTTTGTTTGGGTGATAACTTACATAGTAACGACACTGATATATTAAATCATCGTCTTGGTGTTTGTTTATGTTGCAGACCCAGCGGGATGGTGGGTAGGTGGAGGAGTGGGTGGAGGGGTGGGTGAGGGGAGTGGGTGGAGGGGTGGGTGGGATTGGTGTGTCTTTGATAAGTGGAGGGATACCTAAGATGATTATGGTGGTTGTGTAGGCGGTTTGGTAGACGTGTGTGTGTGTGTGTGGGTGGGTGGAGGGATACCTGAAACATATATGGAGATAACACTCGATCATAAGCTTCAAGGAGGAGGAGGAGGAGGAGGAGGAGGAGGAGCAGTATCCTGAATCCATCTCCAAGACAAACAAGAAGATCAATTTATCCCTCACCATCGCCAGTATCCTCATCATCACCCTTCACCTTCACCTCCTGCCTCCTCGTCCGTCATAAAGTGATATAAAACAGGGAAAAAAAAGGGTTTGATTTTAGTCCAGTGAGTAATGGTAGGAGCAAGGGGTCCACAGGTATAACATGGCTAATTGGTGTGTGCGTGTTTGTGTTTGGTGTACAGGTAAGTATAGGTAGGTGGGTTCTTCGGGTGGATGGTGGTAGTGTTTGGTGGTCGTGGTGGTTGTGCTGTTGGTGTTATTGCTGGTAATGCTAATGATGCTGTTGTGATGTCAATGGTGGAGGTGGTAGTGCTGTTGAAGTCTCTGTCAATGCTTCTATTACATCTCATATTTAATGCTGTTTGCTGTTAGTGATGCTGTCTCTGTTTTTGATGTTGATATTGTTGTGTATTTTTTTTGTTTGCTGTTGCTGTTAATATTAAGGCCACTGCTGTTATACTACTGTTGTTTCTACTACTGAGCTGTTATTCCATGCTGAGTGGTATAGGCTGTCACTAGGGCTACTTCCACACCCACCTTTTTACTGAACTACGACTGCTAATGGTGTCCCCTGCCCACGACCCCACACCACCTCCCCACCTCCCGACCCCACCCCACACCACCCTCACCCCACCTCCCCACCTCCCCACCAGCGCCTCCAGGACTACTACTCTCTGTGGCCCAAGACTCGAGAACTCCATTACTGCTAAAACACGGGTCTGAGACGAAGAGGAATGAGAGGTGATGTAGTGTGATGGCTGTGAGTAGTTGGTGAGTCTTAGTGGTGATGGTTATACTCTGTCTGTCTGTCTGTCTGTCTGTCTACTGTCTGTCTGTCTCTCTACCTCTAGGGTTATGTCTGTATGTCACATTTCAGCTCCGTTACGGGAAAGTCACATGGAGAGAGAGAGAGAGAGAGAGAGAGAGAGAGAGAGAGAGAGAGAGAGAGAGAGAGAGAGAGAGGATTCACTTAGGGTGTGTGTGTGTGTGTGTGTGTCAGGTGGGAGTGTTGTGGTGGTAAGACAAACACCTGTAGAGTCTTACAGGTGTGATGACAGGTGTTCACTCCCATGCACAGGTGTAAGGGAGAGATTCATTTGTAGTTATTTAAAGCTTAGGAGTCTCGGAGCTCAAACTGAAGTAAGAGGAGGCAAAAAATGGAAGAGAGGAGGAGAGGAGGAGGAGGAAGTGAGGGAGGGGGAGGAGGAGGAAGAGGTGGAGCAAGAAGAAGAAGAATGTCGAGAAAGGAGGAGAAAGTAGAACAAGAAGATGGAGGGAGGTGGTGAAGTAAGTAGGGGGAGTAGGAGAAGACGGAGATGGAGAGAGGGAGGAGACTAAACAAAGAAGGAGAAGAAGGAGTGGAAGAGGAAGGAGAGAGAGAGAGACAGGGAGGAGGTGTGGGTCGTGTTAAAACTGCATACCAGTACCTCCCGGGTCTGATGTCATCTGTGTGTGTGTGTGTGTGTGTTTTGTGTGTGTGTGTGTGTGTGTGTGTGTAATAATAATAATAATAATAATAATAATAATAATAATAATAATAATAATAATAATAATAGTAACAATAATAATAATAATAATTAAAGCAGGTACTGGTCTTATGCCCTGTGTGTGAGGTCACGTAGGCCAGGTGTGTTGAGGTGTTGAACAGCATACACGTGTTGCACAAACTGGTGTGTGTGTGTGTGTGTGTGTGTGTGTGTGTGTGTACAGTTGCAGGCACACATATACAACAACAACAACAACAATAACCTCACATATTTAATTCTCCCTCGAGGATGTAGCAGAAGCCACTAAGACACACACACACACACACACACCTTTGACCTTTAACAGGACACTGATTCAACTTGTTCCCAACATAACAAGGCGAGCTATCTTATGTCACCTTAGCTTGAGTCACTTAATGGCTGGAATATGATACCATGTGCAATTTCATGAGGACTGTGTATTGTATAGTGAAGTATAGTGATGTTGTATAGTGTAGTATAGTGTAGTATGATGATCACCACTAATACTGTAGTGTGTTTTGCCTTGTATAAATTAGGTGTGCATTCTCTCTCTCTCTCTCTCTCTCTCTCTCTCTCTCTCTCTCTCTCTCTCTCTCTCTCTCTTTCTACCCCCTCTCTCTCTACCCCCTCTTTCTACCCCCTCTCTCTCTACCCCCTCTCTCTCTACCCCCTCTTTCTACCCCCTCTCTCTCTACCCCCCTCTCTCTACCCCCTCTTTCTCTACCCCCTCTCTCCCCACCCCCTCTCTCCCTACCCCCTCTCTCCCTACCCCCTCTCTCCCTACCCCCTCTCTCCCTACTCCCTCTCTCTCTACCCCCCTCTCTCTACCCCCTCTCTCTCTACCCCCTCTCTCTACCCCCTACCTCTCCCCCACTCCACCAGATCCGCCTCCACCCACTCCACTGACCACTCACTCCTGTTGCTCTCTCTCTCTCTCAGGTTCCGTTAACTTTCAGCGTCCCGTGACTTGGCTCAGAGTCCACTGACTTCATGGCTGCGTCAGGAAACGCTATGAATACCTGACTGACTGACTGACTTAATAACTGACTGACTGACTGACTGACTTAATAACTGACTGCCTGACTGACTTAATGACTGATTGACTAACTAACTGACTGAGAGAACGTTTTGTAAAGTACCAAACCCGAAGTCGGACCCGAAGCCAGAATTGAATGTTTATGCTAAGATATGGATTAGGTTAGGTTAGGTTAGGTTAGGTTAAGCTAGGTGCTGCAATTAAGTATCTATCTATCTATTATAGCACTAGGGTTAACACACACAAAGCCACACAGGTAAACAGACTTAAATCTCTGAATCATTGGTTAAAGTAACATAACAGACATGACATACAGACATACAGACATGACATACAGACATACAGACATGACATACAGACATACAGACATACAGACATGATATACAGACATACAGACATGACATACAGACATACAGACATACAGACATGACATACAGACATACAGACATACAGACATGACATACAGACATACAGACATACAGACATGACATACAGACATACAGACATGTTTACACCTTGACCAGGTATGTTGTCTCTAAGATCAGGGTACAGGTAACCCCCCCCCCCCTACTCACCTTTACTACCTCATTTACGGCCCCTGTGCTGCTAATTACAAGTGTTCCCTCACCTGTCTAACGTCTCCTCACCTGGATACACACCTGGAACCCAAATCATATTAGCTAATTAGTTTTTTTATTCCCAGGGAGGAAGAGAATGTTGAATGAATGTCTTAATGTGTAAATGTTGATTCATACATACATACATACATACATACATACATCTGTCTGTCTGTATCCCTCACAATCACAGAAGAACCAAAGCCCCCTCGCCTCGCCTCGTCTCGCCTTGCCTCACCTCGCCTTGCCTTGCCTCACCTTGCCTCACCTCGCCTCGCCTTGCCTCACCTCGCCTCGCCTCAGGTGGGCGGAGGAAGAGACACACCCACTTGTCATAACATTGTGGATAGTTTTACCTGGTCATCTATCACCAGGTAGGTCCCCCACCCCACCCTGGCCCCCCACCCCACCCTGGCCCCCCACCCCACCCTGCCCCCCCACCCCACCCTGTCCCCTCCATCCCACCCTGCCCCCCCACCCCACCCTGCCCCCCCCACCCCACCCTGCCACCCCACCCTGCCCCCCACCCCACCCTGCCCTCACCCCACCCCACCCCCCCGTCACCATAATATGTCTGGGATATATCTGTCTCCTGGATCAGTTTACCAGCGATCGTGTTTTTTGTGTTTTGCTATTTTTCTGTCTATTTTTCTGTCTCTTTTTGTCTGTCTATATATTTTACCGTTTATTTTCTGTCTGTTTGTCTACTTTTCTGTCTATTTTCGTTTGCATGTCTATTTTTCTGTCTATTTTTGTTTGTGTGTATATTCTGTCTCACCTAACCTAACCTAGATGCGAATCCCCCCCGAGACTATGTGACGTCAGAGGTAAAGCCTTCGTAATCTGTGTTTGGTCAAGATGATTCTGATAAGAGGAGTTAAGAGCAGGGCGGCTTAGTGCAGGTGGTGGTAGTAGTGGTGGTAGTGGTGGTAGTGGTGGTAGTAGTAGTGGTATGGTGGTGGTAGTGGTAGTGGTGGTAGTAGTAGTAGTGGTATGGTGGTGGTAGTGGTAGTGGCGGTGAACTAAATCCAACCAATAAGAATCCTCTCCTTGAGCTCCATTCAACCAATAAGAATCGTCCTCCTTCATATCTCCCTCCTGGAACACTCGTCACATCTCTTACCACCCAATTATCTCCTCCCCTACACTGATAAGGTCTCCTACGTGTGTTATCTCCATGTTATCTCACAGGAGAGCGAGATATTGACCACCTTCTAGACTCCCTGTAGAGTCTTGGAGAGTCTAAGAAGAGTCTATGGTCCTTGGCGTATCGATGGAGAGTTTGTTAAGAGTATCAGGTATATTGGGTAGAATTGTTGACTACGTGAGAAAGATTAGAGTGTCAGTCGAGCATCAGGGAGAAAGATTAGAGTGTCAGTCGAGCATCAGGGAGGAAGATTAGAGTGTCAGTCGAGCATCAGGGAGAAAGATTAGAGTGTCAGTCGAGCATCAGGGAGAAAGATTAGAGTGTCAGTCGAGCATCAGGGAGAAAGATTAGAGTGTCAGTCGAGCATCAGGGAGAAAGATTAGAGTGTCAGTCGAGCATCAGGGAGAAAGATTAGAGTGTCAGTCGAGCATCAGGGAGAAAGATTAGAGTGTCAGTCGAGCATCAGGGAGAAAGATTAGAGTGTCAGTCGAGCATCAGGGAGAAAGATTAGAGTGTCAGTCGAGCATCAGGGAGAAAGATTAGAGTGTCAGTCGAGCATCAGGGAGAAAGATTAGAGTGTCAGTCGAGCATCAGGGAGAAAGATTAGAGTGTCAGTCGAGCATCAGGGAGAAAGATTAGAGTGTCAGTCGAGCATCAGGGAGAAAGATTAGAGTGTCAGTCGAGCATCAGGGAGAAAGATTAGAGTGTCAGTCGAGCATCAGGGAGAAAGATTAGAGTGTCAGTCGAGCATCAGGGAGAAAGATTAGAGTGTCAGTCGAGCATCAGGGAGAAAGATTAGAGTGTCAGTCGAGCATCAGGGAGAAAGATTAGAGTGTCAGTCGAGCATCAGGGAGAAAGATTAGAGTGTCAGTCGAGCATCAGGGAGAAAGATTAGAGTGTCAGTCGAGCATCAGGGAGAAAGATTAGAGTGTCAGTCGAGCATCAGGGAGAAAGATTAGAGTGTCAGTCGAGCATCAGGGAGAAAGATTAGAGTGTCAGTCGAGCATCAGGGAGAAAGATTAGAGTGTCAGTCGAGCATCAGGGAGAAAGATTAGAGTGTCAGTCGAGCATCAGGGAGAAAGATTAGAGTGTCAGTCGAGCATCAGGGAGAAAGATTAGAGTGTCAGTCGAGCATCAGGGAGAAAGATTAGAGTGTCAGTCGAGCATCAGGGAGAAAGATTAGAGTGTCAGTCGAGCATCAGGGAGAAAGATTAGAGTGTCAGTCGAGCATCAGGGAGGAAGATTAGAGTGTCAGTCGAGCATCAGGGAGAAAGATTAGAGTGTCAGTCGAGCATCAGGGAGGAAGATTAGAGTGTCAGTCGAGCATCAGGGAGAAAGATTAGAGTGTCAGTCGGCATCAGAGTAGGTCAGTCGAGCATCAGGGAGAAAGATTAGAGTGTCAGTCGAGCATCAGGGAGGAAGATTAGAGTGTCAGTCGAGCATCAGGGAGAAAGATTAGAGTGTCAGTCGAGCATCAGGGAGAAAGATTAGAGTGTCAGTCGAGCATCAGGGAGAAAGATTAGAGTGTCAGTCGAGCATCAGGGAGAAAGATTAGAGTGTCAGTCGAGCATCAGGGAGAAAGATTAGAGTGTCAGTCGAGCATCAGGGAGAAAGATTAGAGTGTCAGTCGAGCATCAGGGAGAAAGATTAGAGTGTCAGTCGAGCATCAGGGAGGAAGATTACTGAGAAATCTTCCTCCCTGATGCTCGACTGATACTCTAAGGAAGATGGTGAGAAGGAATGGATAATCATGGAAGAAAGAGGAGGGAGAGAGGGACGAAACAAGGAATAAGAGAAAGAGAAGAGGAAAAGAGGAACGAAAGAAAGAAAGTAAAGGAGAAGAGAGAGAAATCAATAAAAAGGTATATAGAGAAATAGACACACGTGCAGTATGTCAGTCTGGTGCTTAATTAAAAGATCCTGTTATAAATCTATTTTAGGAAAGTGTCGTGTGTTGGAGGGTCAGATCACACACACACACACACACACACACACACACACACACACACAGACACACACACACACACACGTACACACACACACACACACACACACACACACACACTATTGAGGAAGGGTCACCGTTGATCTCTGACTTTTCTTCCTGTATAAGACGGAGTTGTGGCAGCGTGTATTTAGGGGATAATGCCTGTACGTGTGTGTGTGTGTGTGTGTGTATGTACGTGTGTGTGTGTGTGTGGATCCATCACCAGTAAGGGTTAGGTCGGGTACCGCTTCGTGATCGCTGAACAATAAGGGGACAATGGCTCTCTCTCTCTCTCTCTCTCTCTCTCTCTCTCTCTCTCTCTCTCTCTCTCTCTCTCTCTCCTATGCAGCTACCCCCAGATAGACAGTAAACACATATAAAAAAAACCGTCCTACCGTCAGTCATAAACAGGAGTTTTGTGCCGTCATATTTCAAAAGACAGGCGGGCCTTTTGACGTCACTTTACGACATATGTCAGACGTCTACCACCGTCAGCCGTGTACCACCGTCAGCCGTGTACCACCGTCAGCCGTGTACCACCGTCAGCCGTGTACCACTGTCAGCCGTGTACCACCGTCAGCCGTGTACCACTGTCAGCCGTGTACCACCGTCAGCCGTGTACCACTGTCAGCCGTGTACCACCGTCAGCCATATCATCCTAGCTACCCCCCCCCCCCCCCCCCGTGCTTATGTATACCTTAGTTTACCTGGATTTTATTAGGTTTATTCTATATTGTTTTAATGGTACGTGAGTTTAATGTATGTATGTATGTATGTATGTATGATATGTATGTATGTATGTATGTATGTATGTAACTATTACCACATTTACGCTTCACTCACTACAGTTCACAGACTTCACGGAAATAAACACTCGTTATATTGTAAGGTTGAAGGTCAGGTCTTGAGGTCTGTGTCTGTGGTTTCTGTTTCTCTTATGTGATTAAACACGTGAGATCATACTGGTCGTTTTGTCTTGTTTGTGGTTTATTCTGGTCGTTTCATCTATATGGTCATTTATTCTGGTCGTTTCATCTATGTGGTCGTTTTCTTGGTCGTTTTACCCAAGTTGTATCATGTAAGTCGTATCTCGGATCTTTGTTTCCCTATAGAACGACCTCCCCGCTGTGTTGAACTGACCACAACTACACACGCGGTGGTTAGGAGTAGAATGGCTAATGGAGGGGGTGAGGGGCGGATAGGCTGTAAAAAGAGGAGAGGTGTGGCTAGAACAGGTAGGAGAAGAAGGATACGGTGAGGAGGAGGATGGATAGGAGAGGTGTGGCTAGAACAGGTCGGAGAAGGAGGATAGGGTGAGGAGGAGGATGGATAGGAGAGTTGGGGTTAGAAGAAGAGTGGATAGGAGAGGTGGGGCTAGAAGGATGATAAACAGGAAGTGAGAGTAACGGAGAAGGAGAGAGAGATACAACAGCAGATAGCATAATGAGGCAGGCAGCAGAAAGAGACTAACACGATAGCAGGCAGCAGAAAGAGGCAGTCAGGTAAGCAAGCAGACAGGTAGAGAAGGGCGCACCTGCTCACATACCCCCACCAATAAACCTTCACCTGTTACACGCCTCACCCTCCACCTTTATCTCCACAACACAGCCGCTAGGTCCCTCCCTGTACTTGATAACGCTGTAAACTGTCCCGGCTCATCCCCCTAGAGTGTGTACACGAGAGGAATGGGTAGTTAAAAGGGTGTGTGTGTGAGTGTATAGGGTGTGTGGGTGCGTGGGTGTATAGGGGGTGTTGGTGTACAGAGTGTGTCGGTGTACTGGATGAGTCTGTGAAGGTGTGTAAAGTCGGTTGGTGTAAGTGTGTGGTGTATGTATGTGTGGGTGTAGAAGGTGTCTGTGTGTGTGGGCGGGGGGGGGGGGTGTATGTGGGTGTAGGTGTAGGTGTGTGTGTGTGAATGACCTCGAATCAGATAATCATGTCACATAAACAATATAATTTACACATAAGGACCAATTTAGGTCAAGGTAAGTGACAGACAAAAATTAGGGTCAGTATCACCTGCTCCCTCTCACCTGAGCCAGACGCTAAACGTAAATAAACGGGATTTGTCTACCAGAGTCTTACCGGGATACAGAGCCAACCACCATCGGGGAACATAAACCTCTCTCTCTCTCTCTCTCTCTCTCTCTCTCTCTCTCTCTCTCTATAGCCATCAGCCCGTTAGAAAAAGTAGGTGGGCTTGGCCGAAGTGTAAACACGAGGGAGGGAGGAGATGCATTAGGCAGTGATTCCCCCTTTTATAGTTACGTTAATCGCCTCTCTGACTATATCAATCCTGTAACTGACTGACTGACTGAGAGAACTTTTTAACCAGCTCTCACGACGCAGTTCATTCTGATTTTTTTTTTTTGTTTACTTTTAATCTACTTACCTGTGACTAGAGTACCTAACGTCACAGCTTGGGAAGTGAAGGTGGTCGAGTAGAGTGTCGGCCACGTTACCTCCTGAAGAAGTTGTATCTATTTCCTTATAAACTGACGCTAACAGAAGGTATCAAATTTAGGTAAAGTTTTAATACAAATCAGACGCCATTTTGAGGGTCATATTTACGTCTCTTCTTAAGTAAACATGTTAGGTGAGTGTTAACATGGCAAGATAATACAAATCAACGTCATTTAGATCATTTCCGACACTGTGGTTAAGTATAAAGAGGCCAGGTATAGTCTCAGGTCACCAATTAGGCCAGACGTCGTAAAAACTTTTGTGACTCAAGAACCTGAGGAGTAACTCTTAACGCTTCTACCTAGATTAGGCTAATTCTCGGGTCGTGCTCACGGAGGAGTCGAGGAGGACCATTGTAGGTCTTCCTGGTGTAGGGGCGTGGCTGCTTCCGCCTGACAGAGGTGAGGTGAGGTGACGGGTGAAGAGAGGGGAGATATGAGGTAATGAACGGGGTATAGGAGGAAATGGGACGGATGCCGGTATGAGACAGAGAGAGAGAGAGAGAGAGAGAGAGAGAGAGAGAGAGTGAAGGAATATTAAACAGTACACACACACACACACACACACACACACACACACACACACACACACACACACATAAGGCGCCGACAATTAATTCCTATCGTGGCTCATCACTACCAGAGGGAAGATGCACCATCATTTACCTGACACAGGTGAAGCAAGAGACACCCGTTATCATGGTCAAGGATCCTTCGCCCACACCCATACCTCCACCCTCACCCTCACCCACACCCTCACCCACACACCCACACGACAGCATAATCCCTCCGCCTTCATCTTCTAAGACCTGTGGCGTCGACGGTTTTACCCAACTGGGATAATTAAAGCGAAATCTTCCAACATGCCTTGACTGTATGTGCTTGACAGCCGCTGATTGGCTAATGGGTAGCGTCTTCTCTGAGCATACCTCGGCTGAATCTGATTGCAAGACGCTGATTGGTTAATGAGTAGTGTACGTCGCTAGGTCCCGCCCTCTTTTCGACTTGCACTCAGCCAGGAGCTAACTGGGAGAACGATAAAACAGCACACACACACACACACACACATCAGATAAACCCGCTCCCTCTACCTGTCTCGCGTGCCCCTGTCAGGTTCCTCAACACCAATGATGCTTACCTCTTGTTCACCTCCTGCAGTGTAACCCTTCGTCTTCGCCTTCTACAGCTGTCGTGATATGAGTTGATGCTATTAGTGTGAGTGAGTGGTCTTCTTCTTCTTCTTCTTCTTCTTCTTCTTCTCCTCCTCCTCCTCCTCCTCCTCCTCCTCCTCCTCCTCATTGGTATTCTATTTCAATCTTCTCCTATTATTCCTCTCTTCCATCTCAATCTTCTCATATTTATTTCCCCTGTTATCATTCGTTCCCATCTCCCCTCCCGCCTACACATCCATCCTTCTTTATCTAATCTCATTTTCCCTCTACTTACCTTCCCTCTTCCCCCCCCTTTCCCTCCGTCCCCCCTCTTTCCCTCACCACGAACCTCTTATCCCCTTTCATCAACATCCCCTCTCCCCCCTTTCTCCCCCTCCACCTCTTCCCTCCCCCCCACCCTTACCCTCCCCCTTTTCTCTGTCTTGTGCATTCTTCATCATCCCCTCCTCATCATTCTTCCCTCACCCTCTAATACCTTCTTACCCCCTTCCTCCCCCTTTCTCTAGCCCCCCTACCCCCCTCCCTACCCCCCCTATCCCCTCTCCTTATCCTCCAACACAGATCCCTATCAGAGGAGGTCCTACAGTCGGCGTCTTTGGGTCTCTAACTCCTCTTGACGTCATCTTGAAGGGCATCTTAATATGTTAGCGCGTGGTGGGATTATTCTGAGTGGCTGTGGGGTCATTTTCCTAATTCTTGTGTAAGTTATAACTGTATTAGTGGTAATGGCTGATGTTTTGGACCTCTGTGTGGGTCTTTTTCTTTCTGTCTTTCTTTCTTTCTCCCTGCGTCTCTTTTATCTATCTCTTTTCGTCCCTCTCCCTATCTCTTTCCATTCGTTCCTTCGTCCATCTTCCTTTACTTCTCCTTTTACCCCCCTTTCCCTTCTATTTCCTATCCCTTCTCCCCTATTCCTGTTTCCCTTCCTCCCGTACCCCAGATTCCAAAACCGAACCCCTCTGAGCCACAACGAAACAGAACCTCGAACCCTGAATCGAACCCGAACCCTCACCTAATCCGAACCCCCCCATCGAACCCTGAACTCGAACCTTAAACCTGAACCCAAACCACTTGAAACCTAATCCACGAATTTTAAAACGAATCTTGGGAAACAATTGAATTTTTTTTTTACTCCATGACGCAAATCATAAACACGAATCAAGCAAAATCAACCACACCATTTGTTTACCGCATGACGCAAAGTGAACGTAAGCCTTAACGTTATATAGATTAAAACGCTCATTGATAGACGCGTTCATCGGCCAGACTCGCCAAGTGGAGGTAAAAAAAAAAAAAAAAACTCGTCTTAATACCTTACCCTCGACACCATCTTGGCGGGGCAGAGTGACGGAGTGTATCAGATTAAGTTTAGAGAGAGAGAGAGAGAGAGAGAGAGAGAGAGAGAGAGAGCACCTGGTAAGTTACATCTCAAACTCTAGATGGAGATAACTCAGGTGATCGTCAAGCAAAGTCTCAAAGCTTCGTATATCATTGTTCCTTCTAATCACAGGTACGAGAAATTACGTTAGACTTACGTTGTAATTTCGTTGTAGTTATGGGCTGCTGTGTTGGTCCCGATGCCCAGGTGAGCCAGTTAAATGTGTCTTATGTATATTTTGTCTGTTGTATGTGTAGTATACGCAGACATAATTATTACTATCTTGTTATCTGGCGTATATCTGACAGGTAAGGCCCTCAGGTGTAGTTCAGGTATTGCTCACCTTGCTAGATATGACGTCAGGTCCAGGTAGAGGTAATAATTATACCCCTAATAATATAATTCACACCTGAACGCGTCGACAAGTCTGAAATATTTTTGACTTTACCAGTAGTGATGCAGAAACATATACCACAATGTTTGATAAATTTACGGGTTATATCATCTCTTTATTATTTATCTATGTCCTTATATAATGCACAAGTTGACCTATAAATACATTTTTTAATACCAGAAAATGTCGCGTCATGTTTATTTATTTTTCTACTGTTAATTTTGTTGTATTTGTTTATCATGAAACTTGTGGTCATGAGTTTTATTAATAATACAACCCGGTAATAGAAGGTGACCAACACACACAGTTGAACCTCCCCCACCCGAATGTTAGGACCAAACCTGCGTGTTCGTCTTAGGTAATAACCGACCCACCACAGTAGTAGTTACCTCCATGGTCTTCTGATATAAATACTGCAACTTTCATAATTTTCTCAGGACGTGCCAAGATAAGCGTCATCAAGGCCAATATCTCATGGTGGAAGGCGCAGAAATTGTGGACTTGATCGTCGTCAGAAGTACCCCCGCCGATGAGCAAGACTCGGGGTGGTATAAATTATTGAATGGCTTGTACTTGGGTGTGCAGAGTGGCATCTACTCCTCTGTGATCAGCCGGGAGTGTATAAGAGGCGGCGGCGGCGCTCTTTAGCATCGAGTAGTTTTTACACGATGTTCTTTTGTCTTTTTTTTTTTTTCCTTGGCCCTTGCAGTGACGTCACATCCCTTATGGAGCTGTCAGGAGTCAAAAAGTTATGTTGTTTATTCATATTTTTATCAACATTAAGAAGTTTGTTTACTTAGTGCTGGTAAACACCCTTGAATACCCTCCTCCTCCTCGTCCTCGTCCTCCTCCTCCATCACTAAGCACCCCATAAACCAATCATAGTTAAAAATTCAATAACATCACAGTCATAACCTCTCATATATTTCAGTAATAATTCCCCCCCCCCCCCCCCCCCCGATGGCGTGGATGAGTAAGTCGGGTGCGTTGTTTTATCGCGTGGATGAGTGAGTTGGGTGCGTTGTTTTATGGCGTGGATGAGTGAGTCGGGTGCGTTGTTTTATCGCGTGGATGAGTGAGTCGGGTGCATTGTTTTATCGCGTGGATGAGTGTGTTAGGTGTGTGATTTTTCTTTTCTCCGTCAGTGAGCGAGTGATTTCCTCAGTTAAGAGAGGGAGAGAAAGATAACGATAGAGAGAGAGAGAGAGAGAGAGAGAGAGAGAGAGAGAGAGAGAGAGAGAGTATAGCATAGTTTAAGAAGGATTTTTTCTAAAGCTAATTAAAAAAAATCCTACCCTTATCATTTCGTTAATAAATATCTATGTAATAAAATAAAATAAAATAAAAATAAATCCAGCTTTTTGAAGTTATAACTATGCAAATTAAGTTCCTCATTTGCATAATTTCTCAACCAAAGCGCTACTACATAGGGAGTACCGCCTCTGTTGCCAGGTTTGAGTGTAAACAGTGCTAGTCTTGCTGAGTGACCGCCCTTATGACCTCTGAAGTGTACACGTGGGGAGATGAAAATGCTATAAAAACTGTATTGCTAAATGAACCTCTTGATATAGTAACACGGTTTGTTTAACATGTATACAGACACATGTGTAGCTAAACATACACACACATATATACATAAACACGCACAGACACACACACACACATAGAGCCAGACAGACAGACAGACAGGCAGACAGAGAGACAGAAAAACAGACTGTAAGATAGACACACACACACACACACACACACACACACACACACACACAGCCGGATATCTGTATTAGAGTCTTGAGCCGGATGGGAGTGTCAAAGTGAGAACATATCCGGCACCAGCCTGTGATAAGATACGGGAGAAGATAACACAAGATAACTGTTATCTTTTATCGTAACTATGAGAGACGTTCAGCTGGTATACGTCCTTGTTAATTACCTTTGTCACATTACCTGTCGTTACTCACACCTGGTTGATTACAGGTGAATTATGTCCATTGTATGAAGCTCTAGTCGAAAATAATTGGATCACCTGAAGATTACACACCCATAGATTATTCCACCTGTTGATTAAATACTTTTTCGCTGACCTGACCAAATTTAACCTAACTTAGCTTAACCTAACGTAATCTAACCTAATCTGACCACTTGCCCCTATGATTTCTTCCTCCCCTCCACCATGACCTCTCTCCCCTCCCTCACGACCTGTTCCCCACACGACCCCCCCCCCCACCTCGACGACCCCCCATCCCCCTCCCCCACAAACCCTTACCCCCTCCCCACGACCCCTCCACCTCCCCCACGACCCCCCTGACGACCCCTTGGCCCGCGGTACCTCTCATACCGTCTCTCATTGCACCGTAAATCGTGGGTAGTGACGGCAGCAGTGACTCCTTCCACCTCCAGCAGAGCAACACATGTCCTGGCGTTGTGTGCAGTGATGATAATGAGGCACTGCACCTGGTGGCACTGTATCATGTAATGGCACTAAGGCACCGCAGATTGTGTGTGTGTGTGTGTGTGAGTAGAAACGTCCTGGCAGCTACTGTATTTACTGATGGCACTACATGAGATGGATGGCACTGTAGGTGGCACCCAAACACACACATCCCTCCTAGACCAGCTGCCGACAGTCTCTCCTTACTGTAGAGTCTAAACCACACGCTCCTTCCCTGATCCACAGTGAGTGTCTGGAGGACCTGTGTGAGTGTCCTTATAACTCTGATTGATGATATACTCCACACACACACACACACGGATACATACACGTGAACACATACACACAAACATAAACACATACGTACACACACACACACCTACAAAAATAATGCTCTTACCCCCACGCATATAGCCTTCCCCTAAACAATACACACACACACACACACACACACACACACACACACATACTTGACCGCCTGCGTTGACACTCACACCACAAGCTTTTGTCGTAATGATCGCCAGGCGCTGCGACGTAACAGGTTTTTATCCCCGTTGTGGTGACGCATGTTCTCCGGGGCATCGCCAGGCGCCCCAACGCTCCCCTGGGAGACGATCATCTTGATGGATACTACTGCGGTAATGAGGGAGGCAGAGGGAGAGAAAGTAGAAGGAGAAGGGAGAGAAGGAGAGACCGAGGGAGGGAGAGAAGGAGAGACCGAGGGAGGGAGAGAAGGAGAGACCGAGGGAGGGAGAGAGTGAGAGACAGACAGAAAGCAGTGTGTGTGTGTGTGTGTGTGTGTGTGTGCCAGGAGACCGTCACGGGTGTCACAATATGTCAACACACACACTATACCACTACTGAGGATGACGCCCACTTAACCCCCCCCCCCCCACGCCTACTGTAAAAGACACTTCACTGTTGCCTACATCAAACACACTTACCGCGAGTGCCTCTTCTTACACCTCTCCTCCCTCTCCTCACCCCTCATCCCACTCTCTCCTTCTCCCCACACCTTCTCCTCACCCCACCCCCACATTCTCCCCTCTCTTTTTCTCTCCCCACACAATCTCTCCCCCTCTTCCCCCCAGCCCCCACACAGTCTCCACTCTTCCTCCTCCACACAATCTCCCCTCTCTCCTTCCCTCCCAACACCCTCTCCCCCCTCCCAATACCCTCTCCCCTCCTCCCAACACCCTCTCCCCCCTCCCAACACCCTCTCCCCTCTCCCCCTCCCCTCTCCCCTCCTCCCAACACCCTCTCCCCCCTCCCAACACCCTCTCCCCTCCTCCCAACACCCTCTCCCCTCCTCCCAACACCCTCTCCCCTCTCCCCAATCTCCTCCCCTCTCCCCTCTTATCCCTGTAACTAATAATTACTACATACTTGGGCATTAACTATCTTCCCTGAAAACACATAATTACCCCCTAACACTGTGCTATGCTTGTTTAACTTCTAATCATTCCTCTCTCTGCTACTCTACTTAGTTTTGTGAGAAAGAAACATAATTCCTTTACCAACATGATTTTATTTGGGAATTATTAATGATTTTTTTTTTTTATTGATTTTTTTTTTATTTACTTATTTTTTAGTCATTGTGATTATTGGATTATTTTGAAATGTTGTGGTATATCTCCACACACACACACACACACACACACACACACACACACACAGCTTCTACCCAGGTAAAGGTTCACTGTTTCTGGCACCATCTATATAGCTCTCTGGAGACACTCACTTCATATGCAAATTTTAGTTCCCGATTCACAAGTAATATATTAACTTTACTCTCCGTCTGGCGTTGTGATAATGCAGCAAATTAACTCAATTTAGACTAA
>CAUDMG010000489.1:492500-565000 GCA_958450375.1 Homarus gammarus | reverse complement strand
ACGACACAACATAAACAAACAGTGCTTAACGTGAGCCACTATGCCGTGTGTGTGTGGTCGCCGCCGCCGGGAAGCTGTACAATTTTTCCCTTAACCTTCCTTTTCCCCTTTCCCCCCTCTCCCCTTTCTCCTTTCTCCCTCCCCGCTTTCCCCTTTTCCCCTACCTCCTCTTCCCTTTCCCCTTTCCCCCTACTCATTCTCCCTACCGCTTCCCCTTTGTTATTAATTCCTAAGTGATCTAATTCTAGGATTAATTTAATCAAGCCTTGGAATATGTCTTGGTTAGGTTAATTTAATCAAGCTTTGTTTTCCTTAGTCGGAGTAAATGCTGTGTTTGTTAATTACCATAGGTCTAATTGGGTGGTAAGTGTTATTTGTAATGTTAGGTCACACACACACACACACACACACACACACACACACACACACACACACACACACACACACACACACACGCCTTACATCCTGTTTATCAGTTCAAAAAGTCAATAAAAATCATCAATAATCAGTGTGTGTGTGGGGGGGGGGGGGTGTCGCTCCTTCAGTAGAGATAGGCCCGGGGCATCCGTCAGGTCCTTCTCCTCCTTCGTCAGTAGAAGTTATGTGCTCACTTAGGTTACGACCTCGCCATCTCTCTGTAAACACCGCCGCCTCGGGTTCCTGCCAGACACTCAAACACCATTTACGTCCAAGAGAGTTTTTTTTTTTGCATTGTGTGGTGGTTGTCAGCTGTGGTGGTTGTGAGGTGGGGTGGTAGTCAGCTGTGGTGGTAGTTAGCTGTGGTGGTTGTGAGCTGGGGTGGTCGTGAGCTGGGGTGGTCGTCAGCTAAGAGGGAGAAGGATAGGTGTCAGTGACCCTGTGATTCAGCTGAGGGAGATGAAGTGGTGATTGGTCATGTAGTAGTCAACTGAGAGGGAAAGAGAGTGGTGTGAGTGGTCTTGTTGTAATTATCAACTGAGAGGGAGAGGAAGGGCATATATAAAACAATATCCTTAACTTCCGCGTTGATGCTCCCATAAAATACTGTGAAATAATCCTCAGGGTCAATGACGTATATAAACTAAAGGAACCAAACAAGATCCTCCATTGTTTATTTGCCCTTCTGATGTTTCTTTTACTTCCACTTTGTACTACACTTAAAAAAAAATACCTCTTGATTGTCATAGAGGTAATTACTTCATGTGAAAAGCCTCAAGAGGTCATCTCACTTCAGCTCTGGGGCACACGTGATGTTACCCTCGTGTGCCTACCTGTGTGTGTTTGTTCCCTGGGGTTCCTCTACACCACCTGAGAGTAGATCTTCCTCAAGCCTTCCGTATCCTTATTGCTCTTTGTAAATACGTGTTGGTAGTGATAGGACGATAGGTTAATCTAAAGAAAAATTATATCTAGTATGGAAATAGTTTTAATTATGTAGTTTTAATTAGATACAGTCTGGATTGTCATTACCTATTAATTACCTGTTAATTAAGGTAAGTATGGGAAGTCTGAAGTCATGTTTAATTATTCAGTCATTGATTTTGGACTAATAAACATCTTTCTATATTAACATCTTATTCTTATTGTTACTAATATGTCTGAAGTAATGTTAAGTCACACGAGGGAGTAAAAAAAAGATAACATGTTTTTAAGTAACTTTTATTTTTAGTTGTTGGTTTAAATCTCTATTATGAGCTTAATTTTAATCGGATTTACAGTAAAGAAAAACTCAGAAGTAAGATGTAAGTCAGGGAGTTTAATCCTCTCTTTAAATCGTGTACGTTTTTTAAGTAATGCTGTTCACACACACACACACACACACACACACACACACACACACACACACACACACATGATAGTAAAAATATCATTAATTTACGAGACTAAAGACTGACATACACTCATACACTCAGCTGGGAGAAGCAGCATATAGGGGTGTGGGTTACGATATCCCATTGCCTTATGGCTCTCTCTCTCTCTCACTCACTCACTCACTCACTCACTCACTCACTCACTCTCTCTCTCTCTCTCTCTCTCTCTCTCTCTCACTCTCACTCTCTCTCTCTCACTCTCACTCTCTCTCTCTCTCTCTCTCTCTCTCTCTCTCTGCAACGAAAAAGATAAAGACAGATAGAAACAGGAAGAGGGAGACACGAAGAGGATAGGTAGAAGAGGGGAACAGAGGAGAAGGAGGAGTAGGAAGAACAGGGAAGAGGAAGAGGAAGAGGAAGATGAGGAGACAGGGGAGAAGAAGGAGAGGGTGAAGGAGGAGGAGTAGGAGGGGGTGATAAAGGCTCCCTTGAGACAGTGCACCTCAAGTACTGCAGAAGGCGCGGCTGAAGAGGTCAAGTGGAGTCCTCTATGAACAGTCCATCAAACTAGATATTTGTTTCTATTTTTTTTTTTTTGGGGGGGGGAGATAATGGGTCATATAATGTTACCTGGTATTAGTATCATCAGGTAGGTGCCCCCTCTTGTCTCGTCAGGTTGGTTGCTGTTGTGGTTGTTGTGGTTGGTGGTGGTGGTTGTTGTGGTTGTTGTTGTTGTAGTTTCTCTCTTGTTACTCCTCTCCTCTACACCTCCTCTCTTCTCCTATATGTGTTACTCCTCTCCTCTACACCTCCTCTCTTCTCCTATATGTGTTTCCTCTACACCTCCTCTCTTCTCCTATATGTGTTACTCCTCTCCTCTACACCTCCTCTCTTCTCCTATATGTGTTACTCCTCTCCTCTACACCTCCTCTCTTCTCCTATATGTGTTACTCCTCTCCTCTACACCTCCTCTCTTCTCCTATATGTGTTACTCCTCTCCTCTACACCTCCTCTCTTCTCCTATATGTGTTACTCCTCTCCTCTACACCTCCTCTCTTCTCCTATACGGTCTTGGGGTCTTGGTTGGGTCTTATTATTTTATTAGTTTATTATTTTTTACCTTTATTAATTTTTTTTGTTTTTTTTTCTTAATTTTGTCTGTCTTTGTGATTTGTCTTTTTCTCTTCTTCACTTCCTTCTTTTCTTTCAATAATTAGAATCGTAAACCGTAGATTATTTTACCTAATGATTAAACACTCTTAAGCTATACCTGTGGAGGGATTAGGTTAGGTACAGGTGTCAAGGGTCATTACTCATTAGTATATTTCTGCCTGTCATGCCTCAGTGTTTTGGTCAGTCTAGACTCGACTCTAGTGTAAATATATTCCTTCGATAACCCTTCCTGACACTCCGCCCTCCTACTTCTCCATCCTCCACCCACCCACCCACCATCCTACACCTTCCACCCACCCAACCACCCACCCACCCACAATGCTCAATCTTCCACCGTCCACGCCCACTTGAACACGACTGGCGGGATAATATCTGTGCCCGCTGCTTGTAAGTGTCTAAGAGGATATCCATTTGCGTTTGTTTGTAGTGACTTGCACAGACACACTCCACCCTCCACTATCTTCCTCCTTCTACTCCCTTCCTTCCTTCCTTCCTTCCTTCCTTCCTTCCTTCCTTCCTTCCTCCTTCTTTTCCTTTCTCATTCTACCTTACTCTATCTTTCTCGATCTTCATCCTTCCTTCTTTCACCCTCCATCCTCCTTCCTTCACCCGTCTTTCCCTCTTATCTTCCTTCCTTCATCCTCCTCCTTCCTTTCACCTCCATCATCTTCCTTCCACCTTCTCCCTCCATCTCCATCTCCACCCCCCCCTTCCTTCTTCATCCATCAACCATCCATATTCACTATTCACTTCCTATTCTCCTTCGCTATTCACCAACTTACACCGCCCTGAGCTGAGAGTCTCTGAGCAACCATGAATCTTTGCAAGACGTAAACCAAACCAAGTGTACCTAAACCATTGAAAGATAACACAGAGGTTTTAAGTATTTTATTGTGTGTTAAAATTAAAACAGCTTGAAGTGAAGTGTTGGGGTACAAAGATGATTGTGTGTGTGTGTGAGAGAGAGAGAGAGAGAGAGAGAGTCACGTAGCCAGGCGGTAACACACTGAACCCACAATAATCTCTCTGGTTTAATCTTCACCCACATACTATCCTCCAACCCCTTAGCCTTCCAGACGCTATCATCCAGCTTCCCAAACACTATCATCCAACCTGTAGCCTCCCAGACACGTTCATCCAACCTATACTAAGTCATAAGGATATAAACTTATAAAGAAAAAAATAAATAAAAGGGTCGTCTGTCACTTGTTGGTTTTTATAGTATCATCCCATAGCCTAAGAGGATTGGATTCACCATCTGGCTGGGAGTTGATGCTCTTTTTTTTTTGTATAAGGGGATTTTCTTAAATTTTATGAGGGTTTACCCATCTATATATCAACTTGTTATTTATTTGTTTGTGAATTCACTTCGATAACTTCTGAAAATGGATGGAATATGAAAGCACAAAATGTTTAGATAAATAAGGAGTAATTATTTATCTTTATGTCTCTTTATTATCTGTCTGTCTTGTTATTTATTGGTAAAAAAAAAGAAATCCGTCTATTTTTTTAGTTTCTTTATTAATCTCTGAAGTTATGTCTCTCGTGTTGTCTCTTATATTTCGTGTGTGTGTGTGTGTGTGTGTGTGTGTCAAATAATACCTATCCATGACGCAGCAGAACACTATACCCGCTGTGTGTTCATTATAATACACCTAAAGAAATGATCTGTATATACAACACTTAACCCGTCCTCTCAGTTGGGACTAAATTAAGAATATTTATTACCCTTATCTTACTGCCTGGGTCCGAGACGAGCACTTTATAATTACCTGGTACACATATACCTTCATCTTCCTCCGATTTATAAAGCAGTTTGTAATAATGTTAAAGAAGGTTTGTAATGAATCTAGTTGGATAAGGTAGGGGAAATTAATGACTCAGTTTCAGTGAGATTGTGTGATTTGACTTGTTTATTCTTATCATTCTTATCTGGCTCTGTGGTACTAAAATAGATTCGAATTAATAACTGGGGTATATTTGATCTTTTGTTCATGATGTAAACACCTATAAGACTGGATCACAGCTAACAGTGACTCATAACACGTGTGATTCGGGGCTCTTGGTCAACACATGTGAGTCAAACCTTTATATCAACAGGTGACTCAGTTACTTATTCGTCTCTATTACGTCAATGAGTTAAACACATATATTGAATTAGGTCTTGAAAGTCACTGGTTTATATATTCCTATTAATAACAATGCCCATTATTTATTATATCATGTACTGTAATGAGGCAGAAGAGAGTTTATATAAATCCTGCCTCCTAGTTGGTCATGCGTGTAAGATAACAGGAATTGTTTGGACAGGATAAGGAACAGCGAGGCGGTGAGGGATAGGAAGCAATGTTGACAACGTATCATCAGCTCGTCGGATTATTGCTCTTTTGGATCCAGCTGTGGCAATACGAGTTACAGTCAATATTATGCCTGATATGAGGTGATGGGGAGAGAGAGATTCATCACAGTACAATAGAATGCTGCTACATACACGATGACTTACACCACCACCACCACCAACATCAACGATGAATTTAGTTTCTTTCCATCTCTCTCCTGTTCTCGGTCTGCGAAACTTCAGACTCTATTTAGTTTTTGCCTCTTTTAACAAGCTCTATATCACGTGTCTTAAATCACCCCGTTGTGTCAAGGGAGAAGGAAGGTGGTATTATAAGAACTGAGACTCATTCATAAGGGTCCCTAGTTCGAGGTAGTACGGTGTGTGAATGGTTAACGCGTGGACAGCTAATTTTTACCCTTAATACCGGAGTGCCTTAAGGTTTAGTTCTGGTTCCTAATTTGTTTTATTTTAATACGTTTGTTATGATTTGTCGAGAGCTGATCATTTTACCACTTAGATATTGCATTCTGGACCCGATAATTACTTCTTTGCAACTAGAAGACTGACTTAGTAAAATACTCATAAAATCATAGGAAAATTTAATGCCCCTAATGCACTCCACACGCATTAGTTGGTTATATTCACGTGACAACTAATGTTACGACCTGTCCACTCACACACACACACACACAGCGAGAGGATTGTGTTAAATTGAGAATAAACCCCTAAAAGTGAATAATTAAATGCAATTATGAGTTAACTTACACAATAAAAACAGTTGAACATATTACACGCTGTGCTTAGACGTGGTGAGAGAAAGACTAAAGTTATGAGACAAGATTACAGGGTTGTGGAGAAGGTCTCATAAGGGACACGCTATCTCCCCTTGTCTCTCTCTACCTTCTTATTGAGATATATGTTGAGGTCTCTCTCTCTCTCTCTCTCTCTCGTCATTCGTTTCAGTGGAATTTCCTGTTGGGTTTCATGGTCTGTACTGCCATAGATAGATAGATAGATAAAGATAGATGCATTGGTTTTATGTCTGTAGTTAGTGAGCTTAAAGCCCGCCTTTCCTGACCTGGTTGATGTATGTTTTTTCTCTCCAGCGTGAGGGATTTATCTTCTTATCTAAGGAAGGTAAAATTAAATCTATGGTGTCTCTTGATCACCTCTTTAGTATTTTTTATTTTTATTTTTTAATTGAGTTTGTTTTTGTTTTTCTTTATTTGTTTTATAATATCAACTGTTTTTGCACAATAGGAAAACTTCATATTAATATTATTTGAACAAAAACATTGAGTATATTAGTTTCTTTATTTATGTCTTTGTTTTGGTTTTCAGGTAGGGGGAGGAGGGGAGGGGTAGGGGGAGGAGGGGAGGGGTAGGGGAGGAGGGAAGGGGGTAGGGGAGGAGGGAAGGGGGTAGGGGAGGAGGGGAGGGGGTAGGGGAGGAGGGAAGGGGGGAGGGGAGGAGGGGAGGGGGTAGGGGAGGAGGGGAGGGGGTAGGGTAGGAGGGAAGAGGGTAGGGGAGGAGGGAAGGGGGTAGGGGAGGAGGGAAGAGGGTAGGGGAGGAGGGAAGGGGTAGGGGGAGGAGGGAAGGGGGTAGGGGAGGAGGGGAGAGGGTAGGGGAGGAGGGGAGGGGGTAGGGGAGGAGGGAGGAGGGTAAGGGAGGGGGAAGGGAGGGAAGAGGTTAAACAAAACGACAAACATCAACAAGAGTATTTTGTTTTATTATCAGTAATAAGTGTTGTTACAAAGTATTGAGAGAAATTATAGAAAAAGGAATCATTCTATATACAGACTAGTAGAGTTTTCTCTAATAAATTAAAACTATCTTACACATCACTGGACAATTGTTTGGTACATTATATACAGTATATGTTCGCCTCCTGCCAACGGAAATAATAGATCTAAACTTGATACGTGAAGGGAAAAAAAGTTTAAGAAAATAAAATAATTTCAGTACGAAAGACATCTTCTAGTTACAATATAAAGTGATATCTGGCAACTCAAGGAGTCTATAAAAGTTGAACATCTATATAAACACACACACACACACAGCGAGATAGTGAGAGACACGCCCCACTACTGTCTCTACACCACGCACTCACCAGCGAGATATGAAACAGACTTAGGTCGTCAAGTATCGTCTCTTTACACACAACAGAGTTCTGGCCTTTATCTCGGCTGTGGCTTCGGTACACTCGAGTTACACAGACTTACGAGTACACAGAGTTTATCCAGCCCTGGCCTTTATTCCAGCACGGCTCTCGTACACAGAAGTTCCGCACACAACCACACAAATGAGTCTTGTCATTGTCTTAGGTTCAGTAAACTCACACTCTCTCACACAGTGTTATATCACCACTTCACACTTAGCTTAACTCTCGGGTTCCACCAACAACCACACACAGAGCCATGTACCTTGCCTCTGTCTTAACGTCTCTCTAACACATATTACCACTACATACAACACGTGACGGACACTTGTTAAGGTATCAATCTGTTCTGTGTGCACTGTTCATTGTATATAGGGGTGTACCGTTCCTGAGGCGTGTACTTCTGCATTTCCTGTAGACCGCGGCCTTTTGTCTCGGGCACTAAAACTACTGTGAAGACGAGGCCAATGAGGGAGATCCCAGCGTAGAGCCAAAAGGCCCCGTACAGACCCAGCAGTAACTGAAAGTCGACGAAGGTCTTCACGCTGGCGAAGGAACATGCGTAACTGACAGAGTTAGCGATGGCTCCCAGGCCGCGGTGTTTGAGAGGGAAGAGCTCACCGATATAGATCCATGCTATTGGCGATATGCCTAATGCAAATGCCACCTGGAATATCAGAGCACAGGTGAGGGGAATCCAGTCTAGGCCTGGCCCTGGCCCTGCGTCGACACCGTTGCTGCCCGTGACGTACAGGAAGGTACCAAAGCCCGCCAGTGCTGTGGACATAAGGAGATTCGACACTATCAGTAGAGGGAGGCGGCCCACGGTGTCGATGAGTACAGATGACACCATCCCAGCGAGAATCTGCAAAAGACCCACCACCACTGCAGCGCTGTAGGGGTTAATACCGACGAAGGCTTCAGTCAAGATGGGGACGGCGTAGAAGTTGAAGGCGTTGGCTCCACTGAACTTCTGGAAAACCATAAGTCCGCAGGTGATAAGAACGGGTTTGATCAGATCACGACGCCACTCCCGATAACATGAGACATCAGAGTCCCTTCGCATGGCTTCGATGTTGGCCCGCATGGTTTCCAGCTCCTGTGTGACGTCGAGTCCTCCCCGCAGCCAAGACAAGGACGTCGCTGCGTCGTCTTCACGTCCCCGGTACAACAAGTAACTAGGCGTCTCTGGAATGAGCATGAGCGCGAGAAAGAGCAGCGCTGGGGCTATGGAGGCAACCATAGCAAGCTGACGCCAGTCTAGGTAGACGCCCAGTAAAAAGGAGAGCAACATGCCGATGTTGGCGGTAAGCTTAGCCACGGAGCACAGGCAGCCACGGATCTCAGGATGGGCGATCTCGCTGATGTAGACGGGCGTGACGAGCGACACCACAGCTGACCAGATGCCGCACATGAAGGAGGAGGCGTATACCATGTACACACTCGAGGCGAACACCGTCAGGAGCCACGAGAGAGCGAAAGGCAGTGACACCACGGCCAACACACTCTTCCTGCCCAGCCTCATGGCCAGACCACCTGGAATGCCGCCGAAGAAGGCCCCCAGAAGAGAGAGAGACGCGATCCAGGAACCTTGCTCGGGCGTGATGGTGAAGTCGTGGGGTTGGGTGTTGTTGATGGAGGGTGGGATCTGCATGGAGGCGAGGGCGGGGGAGGAATAGCCCTTACCCAGACCCGTTGCCAGAGGTCCTAGAGCAACGATCATCGTCGCCACGACCTGTAAACAACAAAACCACAATTAAAAGAGGTCATATAGGACTTAAACCGAACCTAGAATTTCCTTATACTTTAAAATTTTCTCTCAGCATACCAAGGCTGAGTACACAACCATACACAACAAAGGTCACTCTCGAGGAGGAAATAAACCTTGGACGTGAAGTGGCAACTAATTAAGACTTAGTAAGACCTGACACAAACTGAGGATCACCCGTCGTTGAACAATCCCGCTAAGCCAAACCTGTCGTGTCTGATGCTCAGTGTTGGCTCGGCCCCCCTGACACTGTACAGCTGGACAGACGAGGATACTTGAGAACAGACAACTAATGGGTACAGTTGCTAGTTAGAGTCCGGGAGAAGGAAGGTAGAGAACACCTACCTAATGGCCACAGTGAGAGACATAAACAGTGAGAGACATTACACATAGTAACGAAGATTATAAGTGTGGGTTATAAAAACACAAATATTTAGAGATGAGAGATAAATGTAAACACACTGGGCTTATAGGAACGCCATCTATTGAGACGAAAAGACTTGAATCAAGGTTACACACAAACATTAAACCACACCTGGCAACACTGATTTATTTTCCTTGGTTTTATTGTTGCTTCTTATATATTTTTTTTTCCAATGGCCGGTTTCTTTGATGTTCATAATGAGAATAATATATATTTTTTTTAATAATTTATTCTTATAGAACCAACATTCACCAATGGAATACTGTAACACAAATCTCATATAAACAAGAGATTTGGTTCTCTATTTCAAAATAACCTAACCTAACCAAACCTAACCTAACCAAACCCTAACCAAACTCCAACCAAACCAATTCTCAGATAACAAGCACAAGTTGGAATTTGATAACACAACCAAGTGCTTCAGGTATCCAAGGGTTAAGGTTGAGTCAAAGCCCATGTGTAGTCAGTCACTCATACGCTCTTTACGTGACCAGACAGTTAATGCCTCTGTGGAATGAGATGACGTGAGACTGATGCACCAACAACCTTGATAATATACTGAGGTGTCATGTCAAGGGGTCAAGAGGTGTATTATCAAGGGATGTCATGTCAAGGGGTGTCATGTCAAGGGGAGTCATTTCAAGGGGTGTCATGTCAAGGGGAGTCATTTCAAGGGGTGTCATGTCAAGGGGTCAAGAGGTGTCATTTCAAGGGGTGTCATTTCAAGGGGTGTCATGTCAAGGGGTGTCATGTCAAGGGGTGTCATGTCAATGGGAGTTATTTCAAGGGGTGTCATATCAAGGTTAAGTTAGTTTAGGTAATTATAAACATAGTGTCTTAAACATAGAGGCCATAAGGAACAAGAACTAGATGGTGTTTTTACCTGAGTTAATCGCTGGGGCCTGTTGCTGTATATGAGGCTTAAGGTAGAGCTGGCCATCTTGACCTGGCGGAGGGAGTGTGTCTGTAAATGAGGGAAACATAAACTGTTAATAATAATAATAATAATAATAATAATGGTTTAACCCTTTGATGACTATGGTTTAACCCTTTGAGGATGATGATTTAACCCTTTGAAAACAATGATTTAACCCTTTTGAGGACGATAGCTTAACCCGTTGATGACGATGAGTTAACCCTTTCAGGACTCAAAGGGTTAAATTACAACCCAAACATGAAACCTAGACACATCCTCTCATTTACGAGAAAAATAAACGATAAAGTTAAGAATGTTTAGGAATCACTCGTCTAAACACTGCCAGGTCAATAGTGTATCTTGGATTTGGCCGGAAGTCCTGAGGTTGTGTATGTAAACTGTCTCTCTTGAGGTCAAATTTGAGGTTCAAGGTTAAGGCGTGTGTGTGTGTGTTACTTAAGACTTGTTTAATGGTTGGTCACGTACGGTAACACATATGTACCCATACCTGTGAGTGGCATTGGAGTAATGTTATAATTGACTTCAGTAAGTTTGTAAAGTAACTGGGATACGATTGAGTGACTGGGGTATGACTGTAACTGAATAGGATACGACCCTCAGTCAGCCAGGTAGTCAGTTAATCAGAATGTCAGCCAACCAGATCGTCAGCCAGAGGTAGTGGGTGGACCAGATGTAGACCTTGGTTAGACCTGTGTTCTGTCAGCATCTCGGTGCCCACCCAGTGAGAGAGAGAGAGAGAGAGAGAGAGATTCACTGCACTGTAATTACCACCTAAATATTAACAACTCAACCACATCTACAACCACCACAACCACCACCATTACTAAGTTACAGAAGCCCTTACTAAGAAATTCAGTAACAATTACAACCACTATCAACCTTACCATTAATCATACTACCACCACTACTACTACCACCACTACTACTACCACCACTACTTGTATGCTACCAGTCACAAAAAATCCACCAACCAACCATTACTTTCAATCCCTCAATACTTATCCCTATGTTAATTTAGCACACAGTTACTCTAAACATGACCCTCCAGTAAGGTTTAAATCACCCCATTGTTAAATAAGGCCTGTATAAACACCTAGGTTACAGGGTGTGGCTCCTTATAGAGACAGTTTGACCCTACTGGACCCTACTGGACCCTACTGTAATCTAAAGGCAATTATCTTTTTTTGTCTCGTGTTGATAAAATCTCATCTTTCTACGATGCCTTAAAGAGATTCGCTTCTAGGGGTGACGTGGGTTAAGGGAGAGAGAACTTCGGCTATATACCTGAACAGAGAAATAATTAATACGGTTTTTAGCTTATAAATACCAAGAGGTGTTGATTCATTAGTTTATTATATAATATAAACTGTATATATAAACAGATAGATATATGAATTAGTCTATTGTGCTAAGGTAACCGGGAATTAGTAAGTGATTAAGCTGAACCATTTGATGAAATTCCCTCTCGAGGTAATAATATTTTCAGTCAGGTAAGGAAAGGTAGGTTATTAAGGCGATAAACACAGATACAGAACGATCATACAGACGAATAATATAGAACGCTATAAACATCGGCCACCATCATAATAATACAATTCGTTTTAACTTCACGTCAATTGTGATATGACCTTGACTTATATAGTTAAGATCAAGGTCAGGTGTGTTTTATAGGTCACAGAAGTAAACCACGCGTCTTGTCTTCCCATTAATAGTTCAAGTGAGGTTTTAATAAGTTGCCACATACAGCCATGGGTAACACTATTCTTCATGATAGCTGGGAATGTTTAGCCGGGAAATGTATCAGATAAAACTGGTTATACATTTCTCAGCATCCGGGAAATTCCTCTGACTTATTCACGGAAGAAACTGATACATTCTTCACTGATTAATTCATCAACTATTTCCCTTCTGTTGTTTTCGTTAAGGGAACATTGTACCTGGTGTACTGCCTTCGTCTGCTTCCCCTTCAGGTTCCTCCTTCCTTCTCCTGCTGTAGGGGAGACGGTCAACAGAAGCCTAGTGGCCCTCTGTTGCCAGGCAGCTTGACATGAATGGCACCCACAGTGTTTACATCCTTCCCCCACCCCCTAGAACCCGCTGGTGCCTTCGTGGTTACTCTGACCTCCTTGGTGATCTGTGGTGGTGGTGGTGGTAGGGATGCAATGGTGATTGTGATAGTAGTCTGATAGCTCGTGGATGGTGGTAGCAGTGTGGTGGTAGGAGATGGATTGTGGCAGTAATACAAAAGTAGTGTGGTAATTGAAACGATGCTTTATTACTTCCGAGGGGACAACCACAACCACGATCACTCCACAACCACGACCGAGTCATCTTCCACCAGCAGTAGATCTGGAGACGAACTACAACAGCTCTTCATCCCTCCATAACACACGAGGACTTAATCCTTCCTAATTGTGTCTCAATCTCTCTCACTGCACTACGTCACTGTGTCCAGGTACCATAATACTGGATAGCGTGTGTGTGTGTGTGTGTGTGTGTTCCTTCAGTGAGTGTCAGGGAGGAGTGGCACTATAGCAGGCACCACCGGCAGCAGCAGCATGAGGGTGGGATGAGTGCCAGCCAAGAGCAGCCAACAGGTCGGATAGAGGTGTGTTGGCTCGCCTCACCCTCTCTTGTCAACACACTGCCGGTGACGCCTGGCCCACGCCTGTCTTTATTACTCAGCCAATTTACTATACTTAAATCAACACTTAAAAGCTACAGAAGAAAGCTCAGGGTCGTGTGATGACTGAGACACTGTGTTATATGTAATGGTTAAGGATTACACTAACTCATGAAGGAGGATCCGTCTCTGAAAATCCTGTTGAGACGGAAGATTTTCAAGGTATTTACCCAGAGTTTACCTGTACACGATGATGGGCCTCATCCACAGTGTCTCTCTGGGACCCAAACTTCCCAGGTGACGACACACTCAGGTTACTGCTCGGTGGCTTGGTTTTTGTTTACGTCTCTGATTAATTATCTTCCTGACTGATGATGTTATTCGTAAATTAACCCCAAAAAATCTTTCTTTGTTTCCTAACTTACCAAGCGTTTATATACGAGTAAAGTCAAGCTGTTTATACTACCGGGACACACCAGTAACAGAGACTCCGCCCTGTCTACTACTGGTGAGTCGTGCCGGTAGTCACGTCTCGCCTCAACACATACTAACAGATTACTGCCAGATCTCCCCGAGTCCCTCACTAACACACCATATCATTCATCAGAACGAACAGGTCTTTCTTCCCGGTCCATCACCAGTAGACCACACCATCCATCACATACTGGCGCAAAAGTAAACAGATGTCCCATTTTTAAGCAAGGGAAGTCCTCGGGTTCTTGCATCAAGCAGAGTGTTGGCCGGCCTTGTGAACCAGCGGGAACACTGCCAGACAGCCCAGACTCACTCTGTTTTGATCCCCATAACTGAACGGCACACTGTTACGACAAGATGCATCACCGCAACTTTTTTTACATACAATTATTCCTTCCCAACACGATTATGACATTGAAGTGTTTATATAACGAGGTGTAACTAGTTCGTTGTGACCTTGAAAAGTCTCGTTGTTATAGAGAACGTGGCATAATACCTCAGTGCAACTTTTCACCAGCAATTAAGATTATTATTTGACAACATAACTAGGATTCTCACGTTCACATGAAGAGTTCTCGGTGGCTTAACATTGTCTTGATATATGTTTTTTCATATAGGGAGCTCAGGGAAACACGTAGATCGACGGTAAATGAGAAAAATAGAGAAAAAATAGCTAATAAATAGATTCCCGGACAGACTGTGGGTGAAGGAGAGGGTAAGACCACGTGTTTGACATTGTTTTCGGTTGTGGTGTCGGGGCCGAGTGCCAGGTGGGTGCCGGTGCCTACCACAACTACTGCCACCACCACCACCACGCCAGGTGTCTACCCCCACCACTACCACCATCACCACTATCACCACCTGTTGGCCTTAAGGTGCTACAGATGGCATGTGTGTTGTTCTCCTTTACCTATGGGAGCTCTGTCACCTGGCCCACCCCATCACTTAACACCATCTACACTAACCATACCATTCTTTACTACCCTCACCACCCTCACTACACTCACCACCACCATCAGTACAGGACCCTCTCACCACCACCATCAGTACAGGACCCTCTTATCACCACCATGACACTACCTTCTCACCACCACCATCACGCCAGGTAAACCACACTCCCCGGCTCACAGGTGCTCCACACAACACTGCTAACATACGTGGCATCTCTTCCGGATCACCGAGGTGGATTAGAGGCTCCCACTTATGGCTCTGGGAAGTGTATCGAACAGACAACTCCTCGTGTCAATGGTGCCACCTCAACACACTCTGTCACCTCAACACACTCTACCACAACACACTCTACCACAACACACTCTACCACCACAACACACTCCAATACCCGCGCTGTCGACCGCTTTTTTCTGTACAGTGACCAGCAAATAGGTACCAGTCCTATAGTAGATGTAAAGCTTACGGGATCCCAGTTCTAGTAGGCCCAAAGCTTACAGGGTGACTTTTGTTGGTACAGTAATGTCAAACCTGATATACCTGTAACTAAAACGAGTCTCCTAACTACTAATCCACCCAGACGATCATTTAAGAACTAGTGAGGAATCGAATAGAAATACTTAGAAAACTTTAGTCTTTCTTGCTCGTCATCTCACGCTTGATACTGGACACGACTTCCACAAATAAGCAAACATTCTTGATGGTAAATATAGCAACAAGTAACAACGTCCTTCTGCCGTCCCACAAGAATGTAAACAACAGACAGAAGTATTTCCCTTCCCCTCGACATGTGTGGATGAACGTAACAAAAGGAAAAAAAACGTAAAAAAAAATTGGCAATATCTTTCAACAGTGTCAAAAACGGTGGAGAAAAGCCTCGATGTGAGTCATCTGTTAGGAGTCAACACCTGTCGTCACCCTCTCTCTCTCTCTCATTATAAGCTGGGAAATTCACCTCACCACCCTGACGCTACCTGAAGGGCGGCGTTAATCTTCAGGTGAAATAATCTGGGAGGAAATCTTCAGGTAATTCTATTTCTAAAACAAATTGACCCACTGCAGGTGTGAATCATTAAGGTTAATGAGTACACCTGTGCCGTTATTTACGACGGATTGCAGTGAATATACGCGGCTAATTAATTAATCTCTGCAGGTAAAAGAGAACTGCTCGGGTTGAGAGAGAGAGAGAGAGAGAGAGAGAGAGAGAGAGAGAGAGAGACTTTCGACACATGGTTACATCTTCAACTACTTCACAAAACAAAACAATTTACCTCCCCCTTCCCTCTATGGTATTTTCCCGCACGTTCGTAATACATAACAAGTGGGCGTGACAGTGAGTAACGAGCAGACACGTAACACTGGAGACGTCACACACACACACACACACACACTTTTTACGACGTAGATGATGCTTGATTATGATTGGCCAGAGCTGTCAGGTGGCGTGTCACTTGTGTGGGTGTCTAGAGGTGGTGAATATAGGGCCCAAGTCACCAAGAACGTCAAGGTAGATTTTATTTGATGTACTCCTAGTGCCTTGTAGGAGGGAGGGAGGGAGGGAGGGGGGAGGGGGGGGTTGTGCAGGGGAGGAGAAGGAGGGAGGGATAGAGGAGGTGTGAAGGGGGAGGGAGGGAAGGATTGTGGAAGGAGAGAAGAATTGTGCAGAGGGAAGAAGGAGGGAGGGAAGGATAGAGGTGGTGAAGGAGGGAAGGAAAGTGATAACAAAGGCGAGAAAGAAATAAAAAAACGAAGAAGAAAGATAGAAGAATAAAACGAATAAAAAAAAAGAAGAAACGAAGGAAAAAAAACACACACACAACCAGAAGAAGAATTATAACACATACAAAAGCATTATTTTTGTTTACATTCACCAGCTCGGTACACGTGCACCGGCCAGACTCAGCTGATCCACACCTGTCTGACCGAGGCGACCTTTGCACTCTCAAAATCACTATGAAAACATTGCCCCCTCCCAAAAAAAAAAATCCTCTGGTATTTCTCTGTGTTCACTTGATTCAGCCTTTCACTTTCTCTCACTTTCTCTCTGTAAATTCTCTCACAAATAAGCCAAGAAAAAGTGACTCGATTGACGTCAACAGGTGGAACAACATGGCGTAAAAAACAACTCAGAAACTCATTGGTGATTTTCTGGGATTAACTGGGTAACTAGATGTGTCTCTTTGAGGGGGGGGGACACGATGCCTGGCCGCTGTGTTGGACAGTACTACAGGTGTTGATGTGGGTTAGGTGAGGTACTGCAGGTGTTGATGTGGGTTAGGTTAGGTACTGCAGGTGTTGATGTGGGTTAGGTGAGGTATTACAGGTGTTGATGTGGGTTAGGTTAGGTACTGCAGGTGTTGATGTGGGTTAGGTAAGGTACTGCAGGTGTTGATGTGGGTTAGGTTAGGTACTGCAGGTGTTGATGTGGGTTAGGTAAGGTACTGCAGGTGTTGATGTGGGTTAGGTGAGGTACTGCAGGTGTTGATGTGGGTTAGGTGAGGTACTGCAGGTGTTGATGTGGGTTAGGTGAGGTACTGCAGGTGTTGATGTGGGTTAGGTAAGGTACTGCAGGTGTTGATGTGGGTTAGGTAAGGTACTGCAGGTGTTGATGTGGGTTAGGTAAGGTACTGCAGGTGTTGATGTGGGTTAGGTGAGTCTCTCTCTCACTCACCCATTCCCTCTCCCCACTCACCCATTTCTCTTCTTCTCCCTCTTACTTCCTCATCACCCCTCCCCCTCTCCTCACCCTTCACCGTTAATCTCCCATCACCTCCCATTTCCTTTTCGTTATCGTCTCGACTCACACTTAACGACAAAACGTTTTTTTTTTTTGCTATTTATTTTTTGTTATGTCTTGTAGGTTACGCCCGTCATGCCTGGGCTGAGAGAGAGAGAGAGAGAGAGAGAGAGAGAGAGAGGTTTTCCCTAGTTTCTCTTTTTCTTTTGTTTCATTTATTACTCTCTCTCTCTCTCTCTCTCTCTCTCTCTCTCTCTCTCTCTCTCTCTCTCTCTCTCTCTCTTTATGTTATATTTATATGTATTAGTTATTCTCTTTATATATTTACTTGTCTACATTTATCTGTTTGTGTGTGTCTGTCTGTCTACCTAACTATCTGTCTGTCTGTCTGTCTGTCTGTGTGGATGCTCCAGAAAGCTGGTCTCAGGTAAACTGTTTACACTCAGCGCCACCCTCCAGCCTTCCTTCCTTCCTTCCTTCCTTCCTTCCTTCCTTCCTTCCTTCCTTCCTGCTTTCTTTCCCTTCCTCCTTTTTTCTCGTTCTTATTTCCATTATTCCTTTTTTATTTTTTTTCGCTCCTTCTTTCCTTCCCTCCTCCTCCTCCCCTTCTTCCCTTCCTCCTCCACCTCCTCCTTCTTCCTCCTCTTCTCTTCCTTCTTCCTCCACCTCTTCCTTCTTCCTCCTCTTCTCTTCCGTCTTCCTCCTCTTCTCTTCCTTCTTCCTCCACCTCTTCCTTCTTCCTCCTCTTCTCTCCTTCTTCCTACTTGTATCTCAGAAAACTCACTTTACTACAACAACAAATATGTACTTTAAGACCAATGACTCACCCCCCCCCCCCCTCTCTCTCTCTCTCTCTCTCTCTCTGCCAGGAGTGAGTTGGCAACACCAGGTCGTGACAATGTTATGACACATGTGGGCGGACCAGGTTGTCAAGGGGGTGATGAAGGGATGTGGAGGGGGGGGTGAAGAGGGAGGTTGAAGGGGAGGGGGTGGAGGTTGAGGGGGAAGAGGAGGAGGGGGGGGAGTGGGTAATGAGGGAGTCAGGAGGGCAGACGTCAAGTTCTCCTCCCTCAGAAGCTCATCAATGTAGCCTCCTGAAACCCTCCTACAGCCAACACACCTTCGAGGGGCGTCCTATTACCTTCCTCAGATACATTCCTGGTGTGTGTGTGTGTGTGTGTGTGTGTGTGTGTGTGTGTGTGTGTGTGTGTGTGTGTGCGTGTGAGAGTCTATATAACTTGTTTATTTAAGGAGAAAATAACTCTCTTCTCAGTACCATACAATTAGCGCCAGTAAGAGCAATTACCAACGCTAGTATAAACATTGAACAGCGCCTAGTATAAAAAAAATTAAAATAAACATTTGAATCATTAGTTCCTCCCCCATCATCGCCTTCGTCATTAGTCACGTCATCATCTCGAATAAACCTTCCAAAATACCCCCCCCCCCCCCCCAGCGGCAGGTCTCCTCTGTGACACCAAGCAACAGATTTTATTTTTCTACCTGTCAACCTGTCAAGCGTCGTGAAACATACCTGTACCTGTCACACCGTCTGTCAAAAGGTCTGTCACCCTGAGCCAGACTGATGAAAGATTGGTCAATAGTTATCGATAAGGAACATACTTATTGTTTATCTATTCAATGTAAGTTTTTTTCTGTCTCATTATTACAAGAGAAACGTTTATCTGTCTCTCGATTTCTTTTTCTGTCTCTTTTTCTCTCTATCTTTCTCTCTCTCTTTCTCTCTCCTTCTGTCGTCTTTAACGTGTGTGTCAATAAAAACACTCTACCACACACGCACACACACACACACACACACACACACACACCAGTACTGTATGGTACGAATATTTGGTGACGTCATAATGACCTTTGAGGTGAGGGAAGTCGCCTCATTAATGGGTAGACGAGACAAGGGAGTGACTGTGCCCCTCGTGGGAATGAGTGACTGGTGGTGATGACTGTGTGATCGTGGGAATGATTGACTGGTGGTGGTGACTGTGTGATCGTGGGAATGATTGGATTGTGGTGGTGACTGTTGGTGTAGTGGTGGTGGTGACTGTTGGTGTACTGGTGGTGAAGGAATCCCTCTCCTGCCGGCGTCAAGTCTCCATACCTCCCTCAGTAATTTGATCCCATTTCCACCCAACAGACGGCCTCTTCAGCGACTACTACAAGAGGTAGGTCAACGTGTGGTAGGAGCGACGGGTGGTGGGTGGGTGGGCGGGCGGGCGGGCAGTAGGCGGTGTCTAGCAATGCAGTAGACAGTAAGTCATCCGGAGAGGGGGGCGGGGGGGGGGTATGGGCGGAATATTGGGTGGCAAGGGTATAGGTAGTGAAACAGTGGGGTGATGGGTGGCAGAAGTGGGTAGTGCGTCGGTGGGTGGCAGGGCTAGGAATGGTCGGACGGTGGGTGGCGGGGCGGCAGCTACTGAAGTTCGGCGGACATTCTTCTATTTAGTGGACGAGAGATGTGGATGATGGATGACTGAAACCTCGGGAGAGAGAGAGAGAGAGAGAGAGAGAGAGAGAGAGAGAGAGTAGCCTCACATGACAGCGGGCGACCACCCACCCGTTAGGCCATCTTTGGTGTGAACATGTTTACCGTCTACCACACTGCCCCTCGCTACCACAATCACCACACCGTTATTATGTAAGCTGCTGTACCTGGAGAATCTAACACAAACCCCGACTACTGGCGAGTTGAGAGAGGCAATTGGTGAACAGTGAACTTGACCGGAATTAGAACAATTCTCAGGGGAATCCAACCCAGCAACACTAACTTGTAGGACGATTATACTAACCACTACACCAGGGAGAGAGAATAAGTCTTTATAGACAGTAACCACACACACACACACACACACACACATCCACACACAAGACGCAAAAGACGAGATGAGAGACACAGCTCCCACAGTCAGTGAGACATCCCAGCTCTCCCCCCCCCCCCCCCGACACACCCTGGCCTCGTGTACGCGTCTTGTTCCTTTGTTTACTATTTGACTTAATGCTTCATCAGTTATCAGTTTCTTATGATGATGAGAGTTTTTGGGGGGAAGCTTGATTTATTATTTGATATGAACCGTTGTGTAACATTAAGTCGGTGGATCTTACACAACCATGACTCACCTCCTTCAGCAGCTTAGTGTTGTGTTTGGTATGCAGTCCTTGGATCATTCTCTTACCTTCTGTGTAGCAGCGGGACACACATGCATACGCGCGTTATCAGCGGTGCCGATCAACAACAAGTGAGGGAGGTGAAGGAGCGCATGGCATACGAAGCTTCCGCCGGACAGGTTCTCCCTTACATACTAAACCAGTGGTCCGAGACGCTCCCTATACAGGTACTGGCGTTTACCTGCCGTCCACCCCTTGGGGCTCTACCTTACCCCCCATAGTTCGATATACGTTTAAATCGGTGTTGTTGCATTGGTTCCTGATCGATTATAAGAATTACTCTCCAAAATATATTATCGTCTATTTGGAAAGGTTACGACATCACCTAAACTGACTATATACCATTCAAACAAAGGTACGCAGCTCCCTAAACTGCGTAAAGGCCTTTCACACAGAGATAATTACTTCCAAATTTTACCTTAATACTTTTCATCTCACGCTCCTAGTCACATACGAGCCTCGATCATCCAGGTCCACACACCCAAGTCCTCAAGGTGCGGCTGACGGCATTCATCCTCAACACCACGCTTGACCCTCGACCCTCAAGCTGCACACACGACTAGAGATGTCACCCACGTATCCCTGATTCAACTCACGACTTACAGGGGGCGACCCACGCAGACCCACGGCTCTCCTGTTGTGACCTATGCACCCCCTACGCCCCCAGACAGCTGCATCCATAGCCCCTATAGCCTCCTGACTCATAATACTAACTTCGTGTTTCGTGTGTTCAATCTTTCCTTCCTCTTTGAAGATGATAAATCGTATCTTTAATTTTATGGTTGTATCTTGATGCAATTTTGACGCCATCTTTGTGTGTATCGTATCATAGGGCGAGTATGCAAGATACGGTCTCGCGTCACCTGTTAGGGGAGGGGAGATTAACCCATGAATCTTTGAGAATATATCTTTATGTAGGAGCTTTAAGTAACGTTGACACATGACACACAGTACATACAATCTTATTTCACTTATTATTGGTTTATTGATAGTTCATTTTTGTGTCGTAACTCAGCGTGGAACAGATCAACACTCACACACCACAAGTTAGGAGGACATTTTAACGTACGGGTCTTTGAGAAACGGGTGGTGGGTTGCCTGCTGTGGCCACCTCTTATTGAGCCTGTGTCCCCACGCCCCTCACTGTGTCCTCACGCCCCTCACTGTGTCCCCACGCCCCTCACTGTGTCCTCACGCCCCTCACTGTGTCCCCACGCCCCTCACTGTGCCTCTACATCTCTCCCTCGTTGTGTTCACTATGATTGTGTTTCTCTATTCACGCCTGAGGTGTGTGAGAAGTACTTCTCCTGTTACGCCACCTGGGTGAGGGAGTATGAATTGAACACGCACATATACATACACGCACCTATGCACTCACAGATTCACATACACAACCCAGCGCGTACACGTAAATTTACATACACACATTCACAAAAAAACACACACACGCACATACATACATAGCAATACACATATGATATCTTCCATTTTTATATTTACGTAAAATAAAATAAAAATAAAATAAAATAGAAAAACCTTCCTTAACGAACACCTTTGCCCCCACAGGTCCTGGTCGTTAACTACCACCTGAAGCAACACCTGGCAGATACACACACGTCAACAACCACGCCGTCAGTACACGGCTGTGGTGACACGCTGCAGGACAGGTGGTGATGCCGTCCACACCTCCCTACTGACGGTGTTAAGGCAACTACTCCGGAATTACAGTGTTTTGAAAATATTTCCCTTATTCATAAGAGACTTCCATTAGTGAGGTAAGGAGAGGCGGTAAATATTCCACATAGTTGTTTAATACACGTAATTTGAGGATATTTTTAGGTTAAGGTTAGGTTAAGGTGTGTTGTTAGGCCATTGTGTTGTGATATTATTTATGATAGATATATGTTGGTAATGGTCTAGTTACCTGTCATTTCATCTACTGTTTACGTTTATTACCTGTTCATTACCTGTCGACACTAACACCACCAACCTACCTACAGTACTGTCAACAACTATTACACTCACTACATAATTCTTTACCTCAAACTAAACACCTATAATGAGTCAATATTTTAATCTTAGTGTAGTATCATATGGCTTTAATATATTTTTAAAAGCCTCGTAACTCTCCCTAAGGGTCACTTTTATTCCAATATTGTGAGGACGACTTGAAAGATGGCGATCGAGTCACGTTTATTTTATATTGTATTTTTACTCGGTTTAATTTATAACATTACAATAATAGGGTTTAGAAATTATTGTACGGTCAGGTTCAAGAGTTCATGTGAAGCAGTGAAGCAGTTCGATCCCAATGAGATAAAATAACTCACCTACACCAGAGACAGTGGGGGTATATGACAGTTCGAGGACTCATTCACGTGACTCGAATTGCCATTTTATTACAGTTTCGACACGGGTCCCCCCCCCCCCCCTCTCTCAAAACCCTAACTCTCACCTGAGCATTGATAACACAGCATAAAAAACATAAGTCTAATAACAAAATTCATCACAAGCTGCGTTAAAAACCTCACTTGAAATATAATATCCCTCATGTGGGGAAAAAAAAAAAAACATCCATCAGTTCGGTCATGGAAGGCGAACACTGAGAAGATGAAATGGTGAAATATAGCCACAAACACCAAACATCTGTCAACAAAGTTCTATCCCTCACTAAAGTTCTTATAATAATTCTTGTTTTTGTCCCACACCGGAAGTTCACAGTGAGGAGGAGGGAGACGGAGACGATGAACCTCTGTGAAGTTGTCAGTTTCCTTTCGTCTATTTGATAAATTTACTTTCCTCTCGGTGTAGCTCTGAAGATTAGTGAATATGTTTTAATTATGATAAGAAGGTGTGTGTGTGTGTGTGTGTGTGTGTGTTTACGTTATCAAGGAAAATACATTATGAGCACTTCTTTTAGCACACTGGTTTCACCTTAACCTAACCTAACCTAACTTTTTATCATAAGAGGTGGAGGTGTGGAGGCGTCGACACAGGAGAGAGAGAGAGAGAGAGAGAGAGAGAGAGAGAGACTGTATGCATCGGTAAGTCACTCTTATAAGCAACTGTCTCTAATATTCCTATGAGACATTGCCTCTCCGTGTTTACCAAGTCAATTACTCGAAGGTTAGGCGGTAGTTTAGCCTTGTAGATCCAGCCATTGTTCCCTAAGAGTTGGTTAAGTAAACACGGACGTAGGTATCGGGTTGCTGAGGCTGGTCTCTTGCCTTTGTGTGTGAGTAAATGGTGTGTGTGTATGTGTGTCTCAGGTGTATGTGTCAGGTGTGTGTCAGGTGTGTGTGTGTGCTCTACCTTTCATAACATCCATTAACCTGACGATACCATTAATGTCTTTATACTCACTTTGGCTATGTTCCACCTCCTACTGCCGCCACACACACACACCTCAACGCACACACCTCACCCCCCCCCCCCACATCGTCACAGGTCACCCCAAAAATCTCCACTATCCGATTAACAACAGCGACACCAAAAAGGGGATTTAAGATTATGCAAGTAAATCCCCTCTAAGGCGTAAAACATAATCCGGAGGTCGGTGTCGTGTTGGAGGTATGAGGAGGGGTGAGGTCAGGAGGTATGAGGGGTGGTGAGGTCAGGAGGTATGAGGGGTGGTGAGGTCAGGAGGTATGAGGGGTGGTGAGGTCAGGAGGTATGAGGGGTGGTGAGGTCTAGGAGGTATGATGGGTGGTGAGGTCAGGAGGTATGAGGGGTGGTGAGGTCAGGAGGTATGAGGGGTGGTGAGGTCAGGAGGTATGAGGGGTGAGGTCAGGAGGTATGAGGGGTGGTGAGGTCTAGGAGGTATGATGGGTGGTGAGGTCAGGAGGTATGAGGGGTGGTGAGGTCAGGAGGTATGAGGGGTGAGGTCAGGAGGTATGAGGGGTGGTGAGGTCTAGGAGGTATGATGGGTGGTGAGGTCAGGAGGTATGAGGGGTGGTGAGGTCAGGAGGTATGAGGGGTGGTGAGGTCAGGAGGTATGAGGGGTGGTGAGGTCTAGGAGGTACTAAAAGGCTTCCTACCTCCTTGAGCTACAGGGATTACCTTCTTGTAGGGAGTGTGTGTGTGGGAGGAGGGGGGGGGTGGTGTGGGGTATCAGTGAGGGTTGAAGGAGGATTGGAGGTGGTGGTGAGGGGTGATGAGGGTGGAGGTGATGCGTGAGTGGTGACGGGGTGATGAATGAGGGTCGCTGTGATGAAGGAGTGATGAGTGATGGGGTATTGAATGGAAATTACTCTGGTGATGGGAGGAGAGGGGAGGGGAAGGGGGAGTGGAGAGGGAAGGGAGGGGCGGGGAAGAGGGGGACACGTTTCCCCTACCAAACTCTACGGGTTTTTCTCCTCAAATAACAAAAAATAAATAAATTAAACATACTTATCATGAACAATAATAACAGTCTGCAAGATACCAAATAACAAGACTTGGTATCTACAAAAAAAAAATCCCCTTTTCCATATTATTACTAGTCTCCTCTTCGTTAAAACTTGGCGAATACTAAGTTACATTCCGCTAATCACGTACTTTCTTCTGCGGGTAGACAGGCGGGCGACGGGGTAATGACAGAGGGATGACAGACGGGTGTTTCAAGCAGTAGAAGGGAAGAAAGTGGCTCTGTTTGGCTTATATGTCGTTATTCAGATGCTGTTGGGTAAAGGGAGTGTCGTGTTGTCTTGAATCTCTCTCTATCTCTCTCTATGGATGAGGGTTGAGAGAGTGAGAAATGGAGAACGAGAGAAAGAAAGAAAGAAAGACAGGTAGAGAAAGATTAAGGAACTAAAATAAAATCATAAGAGGTCAATCAATCCATCAATCAAAGAGGCTTCCCCGCATCGTGACCTCACTTCCCACACTCACTATACTGCTATCCAACTATCCCACCTTAAGTCGACCATCTCCTCACCCCACCACACAAATCTCGCCTTAAAGCTGTCACTCCCCAATACGCTCTATAAACCACTGATTCTCTTAACTAGCTCATGAAGGTATCGGTGTTTTGCATGTCATAGAAAATAAGTCGAGGATAATTATAGGTATTTTGTTGCGGTTTAATATGGAGAGTTTTACGAGGAAGAGGATCAAGAGTTGTTGATTTGATTTTAGTAATGAAAAGAGCTACTTGATGAGCTGATTGGCTTAGAGGTTGTTTGTGTGTGTATGTGTTTGTACGTGTTTGTTTCGGTGTGAAGGTGTATGTTTGAGATTGTGTATTGTGTATTGTGTGTGTGTGTGTGTGTGTGTCCCTAGAAAATATTATGTAGAAAAAATACGAATATATATATTTCTCTTAGAGCTAATTTGAGTGTCTGTCTGTCTGTCTCTCTGTCTGTCTGTCTACACCACTACATAAGCCATAGTTATAAAAATAATAATTAATACCTCATGGCCACTGAGTCTACAGCACAAGTCCCTTAACTAAAACGACAAAGAATAAAAGAAATAAATAAAAAATCCCAGAGAGAAGAAGCAGACAATGAGATAAACGTGTGTGAAGAATAAGTGATAAAGAGAGGTAGCCAAAGAGGGGATGATAAACAGATGATAAGATGAATGATGATGATGAGAGAGAGAGAGAGAGAGAGAATCTGTCTGCCTAAATATCTGTCTATCTGTCTATGTTCGTATTTCTGACTGTATGGATATAGCTTTCTGTCTTTTTAACTCTCTATCTGTCTCTCTGTTTGACTGTCTACTTTACTGTCTGTTAAACTATCTATCTTTCTGTCTGTGTAACTGTCCACATGCTTAACTCTGTCTCTATCCGCCTGTCTCTCTCTCTGTTTATCCCTGTCCTCCTATCTCTCTCTCTCTCTCTGTTTATCCCTGTCCTCCTATCTCTCTCTCTCTCTCTGTCTATCCCCACCCTCCTCTCTCCCCCTTGCTTCTTACACCCACTTATCTCTGTCTAATCATTCTGCATGGGTGACTGGCTGGCCAACAGTAGGTAGTCTGTGTCCTGTGCTGTCTCCCTTCTCCTGCAGGTCGTCTTTCTGTTAATGCAGATCTAGTTGCTTGTTGTTTCATATACTGTTGCATGGGGTATTGAAGTTACGTATATTATTGCTTGATGTTGCATGGAGTATTGAAGTTACGTATATTATTGCTTGATGTTGCATGGAGTATTGTGCTTGATGCTGCATGGAGTATTGTGCTTGATGTTGCATGGGGTATTGAAGTTACGTATATTATTGCTTGATGTTGCATGGAGTATTGAAGATAAATACGGGTCTTGCTTGTTGTTGCTGATATTGTTAAGCGCTGTAGCATATTTTGTTACACACTGAAGAGCTCTTTGGTGTTGCTTGCCTGTGTGTGTTGCTATTTCCTGCATGTCTTAGTTCTTGTTTTTGTCTATCTTGTTCTTATTATTCCTCTGCATGCCTTTGTTGCTTCTTGTTGCTTATTGTGTTGCAAGTTTTTTTTTATATTGCAATTTCCGGTTTTGTTTTGTGCATCTAATATTTTTCCTTGAGTACAATGACTTAACCTCTTGAGTACGATGACTTAACCCCTTGAGTACAATGACTTAACCTCTTGAGTACGATGACTTAACCCCTTGAATACGATGTGCTAACCCCTTCCTAACCCTATATACCCAACCTAACCAGAATCACGTCTTTAGTACGAAAAATCGGCTCCACTACCGAAGATACACGTATTAATTCGGTATATCCTTGAGTTATGTCCGGTATAGAGAATACAAAAAAGTAATACCGGTATATATCAAATAGATTAAGGGATCCGTTATCTAAAGTATATAACCGATTGTAACGTTATGGTGTTTAATAATAACCAAAAATAATAAACATTTATCTAATATTTCATCAACATTAACTGAACATAAAATTACGTGTTGAAGTAAATGAAATGTTAATATGTATTTTTTATGTATGTCAGTAAATATGTTTAGGATCTAGTTAAGGGGTTCAGAGGTCAAGTTAAGAGGTTCAGAGGTCTAGTTAAAGGGTTCAGAGGTCTAGTTAAGGGGTTCAGTCTAGTTAAGGGGTTCATAGGTCTAGTTAATGGGTTCAGAGGTCTAGTTAATGGGTTCAGAGGTCTAGTTAAGGGTTCAGAGGTCTAGTTAAGGGGTTCAGAGGTCTAGTTAAGGGGTTCAGTGGTCAAGTTAAGAGGTTCAGAGGTCTAGTTAAGGGGTTCAGAGGTCTAGTTAAGGGGTTCAGAGGTCTAGTTAATGGGTTCAGAGGTCTAGTTAAGGGTTCAGAGGTCTAGTTAAGGGGTTCAGAGGTCTAGTTAAGGGGTTCAGAGGTCAAGTTAAGAGGTTCAGAGGTCTAGTTAAGGGGTTCAGAGGTCTAGTTAAGGGGTTCAGAGGTCTCGTGGTGATGTTTATGAACCTCTGTGTGTTTATTGTCCCTTGTAATTAATACCATAGCACCTGTGTACCTATAGGTTGGATATTTAACGTGATTTATGAATGAGTATTTAATGTTTACACTTGGGGATCACACACACACTATGAACGTCTTCTGTACTGTCACATACGCATACATACTGTACATACACATATACGTGCATACACACATCCAAACACACACATACACATGCATGCACACATTCAAACACACACACACATTTCCAAATATAAATACATACACACACACATACACAAGCTTGAAAACAATGATCGTGCCAACTATGAAACCCTGATCTTAAATACACAGTCACTTAAAAGTACCAAAGACAAGTGTCAGATAAGAATAAAAGTAAGAAAATAACGAGAAATAAAGAAAAAAGTAATAATTGTTGTGATTTATAAATAATAAACTTTTATTTACCTGTTTAACTGCAAATCCAGACTCAGTTTACCTCCACTATGATGGTTTTAAGTCCTTGGCGCCACTACCCCGTCCTGCGTGTCACCAATGTACCTCTAAGTGTCATTATAAACATTAAAATCATCCTCGTGATTATCGTAAGTTCGAGATTCGTTCGTTATTTCATCTTTGAAATATCGACTCTTTTCATTTCATAGCAAAGTTCTGAAAAAAATCGCTCTGAGAATAATGACGGACTTGTGAGAAAATACATCAAACAAGTTTAACTCAAAGCAGGGGAGAACCTTGTCCGCAACACCTCTCCCTTCCACTGTCCGAGGGCTACTAACCGCGAGACCTGCTGCCAACCCCTCTTTATACCTTCGCTCTACGCGTGCATTATGGGACCTGTCTGTCTCTTCAAGGAGCACCCATAAGACTTCAAAAGCAGAGGGAAGTGATGCTTATGAGTGTTCCAATTGAGTCTGATTAGAAAGTGAATTGATAAAAGCAAAATGACGAATATATTTTTTACGTTCAACCAAGAAATCTTCGAATGACGCCCCGAGATGTCAACACCACTCAGCTGCCTCACGTCACCTTAATGTACACCACAACCTTCTTTAACGCCTTATAACGCCTTAAATAAACTCTACTATAGTGAGATTTATGAATAGTTATTAAGGATGGGATTTATTCTATTACTTTACAACAAATTTATTCAGACTTAATTGTGTGGGTGTTTTTTTTTACTGATAAGACAATGACACACACACACACACACACACACACACACACACACACACACACACACACACACACACACACACAAAGAAAATGAGAGACGTAGTTGTGGAAAGTGTGTGTGTGGGGGGGGGGGGGGAAGAGGGAAGGAGGAGAAGATCAGACTGAAGGGTTGGAGGGAGGGAGAGAGAGGTGAGGGAAGGGGAGAGGGAGGGAGAGAGAGGTGAGGGAAGGGGAGAGGGAGGGAGAGTGAGGTGAGGGAAGAGGAGAGGGAGGGAGAGGTTTCGAGTGGTGGGGAGGAGAAAGGGGTAGGGGGGTCATCTCCTAGGGGAGGGGAGGGTGTAGTGCTCTTAAGAGGCTCATGGCGCAGGAGCCTTTGTCTACCACACACACACACACACACTCACACACACACACACACACACACACACACACACACGGTATATGTATGTGTATATTATGTATTTATGTATAATATAGTAAGGTATGTATAATGATGTATTGATACATTTGTGTGTGTGGTTGAGGCAGGATGGTTGTAGGTCGATGGTTGTAGGTCGATGGTTGTAGGCCGATGGTTGTAGGTCGATGGTTTTAGGTCGATGGTTGTAGGTCGATGGTTGTAGGCCGGATGGTTGTAGGTCGATGGTTGTAGGTCGATGGTTGTAGGTGGATGGTTGTAGGTCGATGGTTGAAGGTCGATGGTTGAAGGTCGATGGTTGTAGGCCGGATGGTTGTAGGTCGATGGTTGAAGGTCGATGGTTGTAGGTCGATGGTTGTAGGTCGATGGTTGTAGGTCGATGGTTGAAGGTCGATGGTTGTAGGTCGATGGTTGTAGGTGGATGGTTGTAGGCCGGATGGTTGTAGGTCGATGGTTGTAGGTCGATGGTTGTAGGTGGATGGTTGTAGGCCGGATGGTTGTAGGTCGATGGTTGTAGGTCGATGGTTGTAGGTCGATGGTTGTAGGTCGATGGTTGTAGGTCGATGGTTGTAGGTCGATGGTTGAAGGTCGATGGTTGAAGGTCGATGGTTGAAGGCCGGATGGTTGTAGGTCGATGGTTGAAGGTCGATGGTTGTAGGTCGATGGTTGTAGGTCGATGGTTGTAGGTCGATGGTTGTAGGTCGATGGTTGTAGGTCGATGGTTGTAGGTCGATGGTTGTAGGTCGATGGTTGTAGGTGGATGGTTGTAGGTCGATGGTTGTAGGTGGATGGTTGTAGGTCGATGGTTGTAGATAATCCAAAATAAAATAATAATACTACATAAACCAAACCAAAAAGATACAAAGTAAAGACACGAATAAAGGTTGGAGGAGCCCTAATGGACGATAATAACGAAGGGAAGACAGATAAAAGAGACGGACGGCAGCTTGAGTTATCTAGGAAGCGAATTAATGGAGTCAACATTTGGTTTATCCCTGACGAGGTTCTATTTAAAGGTGAAATTGGTCCCAGGGGGTTTAAAGGTTCATATGAAGGCCTTTTTAGGGGGTCTAAGTGAACCTAAATTAACCTAATCTACTCTAACTTAACCTAATTTAACCTAATTTAATTCTGACTTAACCTTGACATTCGATAGACGTGGAAAATGATATACTGGCTGATAAAATATAACTCCTAAAGCTCTCATTGGTTGATTATTATGTGACGTTAATACGTCGGTACTCCCATAGGTTGAATTTTTAGGTGACGTCATTAATCCGTTACTACTATTGGTTAAATTTTAGATGACGTCATTCTACCTTCACCATTTATAGACTGGCTGTTTAAGGTGACGTCAATGCTTGCCTACGTAATCTCAGTTGATGAGTGGGGGAATGTCCATTGTGTTTTGGTCAAGTCCAGCAAAAGGTCAAAGGTCAGAGGTCAAGCATAGTCAAGTGGTCCACGTTAGCTTGACTGATGGGAACCATATTTGTGCCTAGGATTGACGGAGGGAAAGGCACAGCACAAGGACTCAAAGGTTAGGTTAGGTTAGGTTAGGTTAGGTTAGGTTAGGATAGGTTAGGTTAGGTTAATGTATCTAGTTACTGTAGAGTCTCAGTATAGATTTGACACCATTTTTGAGGGGGGATTATTGAGGCCAGATCAAGTGCTTTCCTTCCAACTTAACTGTTTGAACTTAAGATCGATGAAGGAACACACACACACACACACACACACAGTATCGTCGTGGATATATTAACTTCCTTGTTATTGTTTTGTTTTACTTAGCAGTTCAATGATCGGCTCTTTTGACTGACTGACTGACTGACTGATTGATTGATTGGCACTGACCGGCTCTTTTGACTGACTGACTGACTGACTGATTGGCACTGACCGGCTCCTCTAACTGACTGACTGACTGACTGATTGATTGATTGGCACTGACCGGCTCCTCTGACTGACTAATTTGACTGACTGACTGAATGAACCTAACCTAACCATAGAACCACTCTCTATCTCTCACCCTAACAAAACTTCAAATGATCCCCAGGTCGTTATCTCTACTTATCAACAAACTCGTCATAAACGGAAGCCAATGTTTACACACACACATAAAGGTACTGCCACTTGTCTTAAGATAAAGCTCTACTTATTAAAGGTGTGACGTGCCCCCCCCTCCCCCCCACCACCCAGCTAGTGTGTTACTCGCTACTAATTGTGTCCAGGGTGTTTAATCTTCAGGTGAAATTAATTAGGGTGTCTAATATTCAGGTATTCCAATAATTAATTATATTTACCATTACAGGAACCTTTAAGTGGTTAATTAAGAAGACTGGCCGCCATGTTGATATGCAAGTAACCAACCCCCCATTAGTCTCCCTAAGATGATTGAGGTTGGTACTTCTGTTTTGTTATAATACCAACCCTTCCAGAGAGTGTGGCCTCGGTTAGGTTGGTACCTTTGTTCTTGGCAGCCCTGGGTGGTATAGGTTGACCGTGGTGGCAGCCCTGAGTGGCGGGGGACCATAAGGACGAGGGCCAGGTAGCAGGTTCCTGGTAAAATGACCCATAAAGACACTCATGAAGGGGGAGATGGAAGGACGGCAGGGAGGGAGGGAAGAGTGGAAGGAGGGAAGGAGGTGAGGGAGGGAGGGAGGTGAGGGAGGGAGGGAAGGGTGGAAAGGAGGTGAGGGAGGGATCGTCGGCGGCTCAGATGGTTAAAAGACTCAAGACAAATTACAAAAATGGTGGACAACATTTCTAGGGTGAAGTTAATTAGGCTAGGTTAGGTTAGGCTAGGCTAGGTTAGGTTAGGTTAGGTTAGTGTCTTGAATTAACAGCAGAAATTTGATGTATTCTTGACATCTTACTAAAGGGACAGAAATTAAATCAATGAAGAATCGTAAGAACTCTGATGCCTTCCTCGTGATGAAGAACAAGGAAGAATAAACCAAACAGATAGTAGATAGAAAAAACACACAAAAACAAAGAAGGAAGGAAGGAAGGAAGGAAGGAATGAATAACGTGGGAAGTGAAAATGGGGATTATGATCTACCTGGTTGAGGGAAAGGTGTATGGTGGGGGGGGGGGTGGTTGATGTTAACTCAATAAGGGTGTAGGTTAGTTATGTGAGGGTGTGTAGGGGGTGTGGTGTGTGTAGGGGGTGTGTGTGTGTAGAGGGTGTGGGTGTGTGTGTAGAGGGTGTGGGTGTGTATGTGTGTGTGTGTAGGTGGGTGTGGGTGTATGTGTGGGTGGAGGGTGTGTGTGAGGTAGGCGAGTAGTGGAAGATGCAGTGTTGGAGAGGATGTAGGAGATGGAGTGTTGGTGAGGGTGTGGGGAAGGGAGTGTTTGTGAGGGTGGCAGGTGAGGTAGGACAGGTCCACCACACCCCGGCCTGCAGGATTCCATCACCCTGAGCGTCTTCTGAGTGCTTCGTCTTTCCCTCCCTCCCTTACCTCCCTCTTTCCTTTCTTCTCCCCTCCCTTCCTCTCTCCCTCCCTCCCTCAACCTACATGATAAAGGGAAGAAATATATCTATCATCGTCCTTAATATTATAAATAACCAAAACACCAGCGGCACGTGTCATCACCCCCCCCCCCCCCCCAACACACACACACTCGATATCATCCGCCAAAGTCATCATCCACAGATAACAGTCATCCAACCACTGAGCGTCACTTTGATTTGTATATTAACATTTTTTTTAACCGATAATTTTCCCATTTGATGTTCGGTCACAACACAGGTAAGGGAGAGAGGACGACCGAGTTGGTGTTTTAGGTGGGGAGATAACCGTATCCTGAAGGAGGCTTTGAAGAGAGGAGATATTAGCAGCGTCTTGGGGTCTCCGTCAGGTTGGAGATATCAGTGTCTTTTAGGTGTCCGTCCAGCCCCCTCTCTCCCCTCCCCTCCCTTCCTCTTCCCCCTTCCTCCCCCTTCCTCCCCCCCATCCTGCTCGTCTACTTTCCCCTACATTTCCCCGACTGAGTCACGCGCCAGTGTCCCCCCCCCATCCTATCTATCCTCGCCACTACGTCACCACCACTGCACCACTACGGCACCACCACTGCACCATCGCCACTATGTCGTCACCACATCCTTACCACCCTCAGCCACCTTTAGTTACCACACATCCTAACAGACATACACATAGTCCCATCTGTCTTGTACCACACCACACCACACCACACCACACCACACCACCCATTGTCACTATACCCTACCGACTAAAACCCTGTCCCTTCCCCTTCCAACTACTTACCCTATCCTCTGCCAACGACCACCCATGCCTTCAGTACCACACGCCCACGATAGGTGAAGTACCCCTGAGTTATAAGTAGTTATTTCCGGGTTGGTTGGGAGCGACTATCTTTTTTCTTTTAGAGGGTGCTGGACTGTATACAAACTCGGTGACGTCAGCTGTAGTTTTTTTGTTATATTTTATCGTTATTTAGCGATTTTACGTGAAGGGACGACAGCTTAAGATAGGACCACACATGGGACTACACATGGGACCAAACCACCTCCTATGAATACTAATTAAACCCGTAACAAAACCCAACGAACAAAAATTAAACCATATTCAATATATATCTTTTCTATAGTTAATATCAGGTGTACGGTTAATGACGTTATTAATTAACCAGGTACAAGGGTGAGAGGTAAGGTGGAAAAGGTGGAAATGATGAAGGGGTTAAGGCCAGGTGTATAGGGAGACTCAGTTACCTGTACTTTAAACAATTTTCACCAGGTATATAGACACAGGAACATCTGGTCGATGGTGGAGTCTCGTATGTTGCTGCTCCGTTGTGGCTCTGTTATGGCTCTGCAGTGGTGTCGTTGTGGCTCTCTTATGGCTCTACAGTGGTGTCGTTGTGGCTCTGTTATGGCTCTGCAGTGGTGTCGTTGTGGCTCTGTTATGGCTCTACAGTGGTGTCGTTGTGGCTCTGTTATGGCTCTGCAGTGGTGTCGTTGTGACTCTACAGTGGTGTCGTTGTGGCTCTGTTATGGCTCTACAGTGGTGTCGTTGTGGCTCTGTTATGGCTCTACAGTGGTGTCGTTGTGGCTCTGTTATGGCTCTGCAGTGGTGTCGTTGTGGCTCTGTTATGGCTCTACAGTGGTGTCGTTGTGGCTCTGTTATGGCTCTGCAGTGGTGTCGTTGTGGCTCTGTTATGGCTCTTCTTGTGACTTAGTGGAGTGTTTTTCTTCTTATGTATGTGTGTTACGTATGTGGTCAGGGGGGGGGGGGTGTTTGGGTGTGGGTGTGGGCGTGGTTTAGGTGGGTAGGGTGTTGGGTGTGGTATGGTTCGAAAGTAGGAAGTGGATGTGGTCGTGGGTAGGGTGTAGATGTGGATAAGGGTGTGGTCGTGTGTGTGTGTGTCTAGGGTACCAGTATACACTATAATGTATGGGTGTTGAGTGGGAGAGAGATTGTATACACTGTTAGTATGGGAGTATACAGTGTTTGTGTATTTATCAAGAAACTATTTACCATTTGTTTCCTAAAGACCGAACAGGTGTATAACTAACAACAGGTGTATAACTAACAATAGGTGTATAACTAACAACAGGTGTATAACTAACAATAGGTGTATTACTAACAGCAGGTGTATAACTAACAACAGGTGTATAACTAACAACAGGTGTATTACTAACAACAGGTGTATAACTAACAACAGGTGTATAACTAACAATAAAACCCCAATGATCTTTTAACGAGTCATCTTATTAATAAAAATCAAGGAAAATTTATCAAAAGGTTCCTCCTTTGACTAAATATAATCCCCACTTTGACAAATACATAAATAAACGTAAACAATAAAATACTTAAATAATTATAACTTTCGACCAATGGGGAGACAGAGACCTTTCACTTGGGTAACTATCGACCAATGGGGATACAGAGACCTTTCACTTGGGTAACTATCGACCAATGGGGATACAGAGACCTTTCACTTGGGTAACTTTCGACCAATGGGGAGACAGAGACCTTTCACTTGGGTAACTATCGACCAATGGGGAGACAGAGACCTTTCACTTGGGTAACTTTCGACCAATGGGGATACAGAGACCTTTCACTTGGGTAACTATCGACCAATGGGGATACAGAGACCTTTCACTTGGGTAACTATCGACCAATGGGGATATAGAGTTCTTTCACTTGGGTAACTTTCGACCAATGGGGATACAGAGACCTTTCACTTGGGTAACTATCGACCAATGGGGATATAGTTCTTTCACTCGGATCACCTGATGCATGAGGCCACAGGAGAGTGAATAAGTACCTCTTGAGTGCACATTTCTCTCCCTCAACATAATGGTTCTGAGTGGCCAGGAGTGTGGGCCTCGTCTGAGTGGCCAGGGGTGTGGGCCTCGTCTGAGTGGCCAGGGGTGTGGACCTCAAGGGATAAATGAGGTGTTAGCCAAAAGGTCATTCTCAGGGGGTAGTCTTGACCAGATTTTCAGCCTCCAGTGGTCATTTCCTGAGTTGGTCGTGAACGTTTCCTGTACATCATGAGCGAGAGAGTGACGTAAGCGTGTGTATGACGGCTATTTCTGGCCTAATGTCTCATTATTTCTAGTTTCTATTTTACTTTTTCTATTTTTTCCTATTTTTTTTTGTCTTTTACGTTTTGGTCTTTTCTTTTCACTCATCTTTTTTCCTCTTTCTATTTTGTGTCTCTTCGCTTCTCTTCGCTTCGCTTCGCTTCTCTTCTCTTCTCTTCTCTTCTCTATACTGGGAGATGAATTAGGTTGAATACTTCTGAATATAGCTAGGGTTTATTACATGGGTGTACTGAGGTAAGAATTCCATACTTCATTAGGAAATTAGCATACCTGGTAAGGTCATTAACTCACCTGGTAGCCCATCAACACACCTGGTCGCCCTTCAACACACCTGGTGAGGTCAGTAACGTACTAGGGATGGTCATCAACACACCTGGTAGGTCATCAACACACCTGGTAGGTCATCAACACACCTGGTGAAGTCAATAACGTACTTGGGATGGTCGTCAACACACCTGGTAACCCTTCAACACACCTGGTAGGTCATCAACACACCTGGTAGGTCATCAACACACCTGGTAGGTCATCAACACACCTGGTGAAGTCAATAACGTACTTGGGATGGTCATCAACACACCTGGTAACCCTTCAACACACCTGGTAACCCTTCAACACACCTGGTAGCCCTTCAACACACCTGGTAGCCCTTCAACACACCTGGTGAGGTCAGTAACGTACTAGGGAAGGTCACCAGCACACACGTGGCCTGTTTCTCCTGAAGGCTCGGAATGTAAAGAGCTTTTATCACACCGGACATGACTCGACTCTTCACAAAGTTGAGAGGATGAAAAGAGATTGTGAGAGATAGGGTAAAATTCTATCTCTCTCTTTCTCTTTTTTCTCTTTCCCTTTCTCTTCATATGTCATCTTTATCTCTCGCTCTCCTGCCTTGTGTGTTCTCTCCCTTTCTCAACGTTTCTCTTCTATTTTTTCTGTATGCTTTAATAACAGACTCTCTCTCTCTCTCTCTCTCTCTCTCTCTCTCTCTCTCTCTCTCTCTCTCTCTCTCTCTCTCTCTCTCTCTTGGGTTACACTTATTGAGAGTTCAGTTGCACTTAGGTAGGTAAACAAACTCTTCCCTTACCTCACCTTCCTACCTACATCCTTTACCGGTTACCCTCCCCCCTTACCTACACCCTCCCCACTCATCCTCCCACACTTCCCACTCCATTTGTACCCTTCCCACTCCTCCCCACACCCTCCATACTTCTCTTCCACCCTCTCCATTTTTCTCACACCCTCTCTGCAGCTGCCCCACTCTTCCCACACTAGTCTTACCTTCCCCACTCATGTCCCACTCTACCCACACCTCCCCACACCACACCTCACTCCCCACACCACCCCACACCACCCCACACCTCACCTCACCCCCCACACCACCCTACACCACACCTCACCCCCCACATCACCCCCACACCACCCTACACCACACCTCACCCCCCACACCACCCCACACCACCCCACACCTCTCATAGACCCTCGACTGGGACATCAACACAACACTCGACCAACAACAGAACATAATTGTGGCCGCCATCTTTGTTTACATTCTGTTGCCTTTCTTGACTTGACCTGGGATGAGTGCGTAACACTTGATCTGTGACTACGCACTTATACGCGTTTATCCGTGTTGCTCGTAGGTTTATGTGCATTTTATCTGTTCCTTTAGTAATGCGTTTTAACATTAGGGATGTGTTTTAGTTTTTATTTCCAGGTGTTTTTAGTTTTGCCATGGCATAGCTAGTTTATTGTGCACATTAGGTATACCCTGGATTGTATATTTAACCCCAGCGTATAACCTGCCCTGTATACTAATCCCAGCATACACTCATGTACACTTAACCCCAGCTACACCTCAGAAACACTCCTCGGGTCTCCGGTAAAGTAAAGATTATAATCAGTGAGAATCGAGAGAAACCATTATTACTGAAGGTTCTATTCAGCCATGTTTGTTTACGTCCTAAAGAGATTTGTTGATTATGGAGTAATAATAATAATTAGATGATAAATAGAGAAGATTGGTAAAGGTAATAACGACTGATAACGATAATAGTGAAACAGATAATGATATGAATAATAAATACGTGAATTATTCTTTATTTATCAGAGGCAGTAAATGACAGGTTGATGATTAGGTGTGTGGTTAGATTAGGTTAAATGAGGTTAGTGTACTTTAGATTAAGTTAAGTTTGCGGCGTTAAGGTGTTTAATTAAATCTTCAGGTGAAATAAACTGAGGTGTCTCAAATTTCCAGGTGATCATATTGGAATGTCTTTACAACCATAGCACCACTTTCACTGTTATCCTAATATAGTAAGTTAAGTGAACCAGGTAGATGAACGTGTACTCAGAGGCTAATCAGAGACAAACATAAACTCTCGAGTCTTTGAGAATTAGTGGTCGGCCCGTTGTGTTCGTGGTCTACCCTCGCTGTGATAATGAGGTCTATTTCCATACGTAATTAAGGGAACAGCTTTGTAGGAGGAAATAAGGTAATATGTTGAACTTAATTAGTGTATTTGGTTGTGTGGTGTGGCGCCGTGGATGACAGTTTGTTGCTGTATAAAAATGTTTTCCAGTTGGTTGTTGTGTTGTCATGTGTGTGTGAGTGTGTGTGTGTGTGTATATAGTTATTTATGAACGATTATTTAGTCTGTGTTTATAACTTATTTATTCATTCATTCAGTCAGTCAGTTAGTTAGTCTCTCACTCACTCTTCCTATGCACATGCTTTCACCACACAAGCACACACATATGCTTTCATCTACTACACACACCACACCATACACACACGCCCTCTCCCACGCCCTCCCCCATGCCCTCCCCCACGCCCTCCCCCATGCCCTCCCCCACGCCCTCCCCCACGCCCTCCCCCACGCCCTCCTACTTGTATAATCCAAACCTAATAAACCCTGACAGAAGAAGATGTCAGGTCACCCGTTTATCTTCAGGGCTTCCTCCTCCTCCTCTGGTGACCCGCTGCCCTGAAATAAAACCCAACCCTGGACCTAATCACGTATCCCTAAAATGTCGTAGGGCTCTGTGACCCTTCAGTGACTCGTGACCACCTGTTCGTCTTTAACTAAACCCAGGTAATTTGGAGTTACCTGGTGGAGGGGGTGAAGGGGGAGCTGTAGATGAAGCGGTGTTTACTGAAAGAGAAATGGCAAACTACATATCATTATCTTGCTATTATTGATATAGAACTTTGATGGAAAAAAATTAATGATTGGTATAATTATAACTAAGGTAATGACTCACCTGTTGGTTAAACACCCTAAGTTATTTCACCTGGGGATTAATTAACCACCTGAATGCTACCTGTGGGGAGCTACATTAATTTAGGTTAGTTAAAGTTTGATTAAGTTAAATTAAGTTAGGTTATGTTAGGTTAGATTTAGTCAACTATGAGAACTGGACAACTGGTAAACATGCCCATCACTTACAACACATCTCAAGTAGCTCTCATAGTCGCGGGATAATAAGTGTATAAGTAGATTAATCCCTTCGATAGGTGACGTGTAAGTGGATTATCCCCGTAGATAAACTCCTCTTAAGTGTCCCCTATCAATATATATCAGGGATCAAGGTCTAGATATTGAGAGAACCTGCACGAATAATTCCTCACTGAACTAAACTGAATTACGGTAGAGTCTAGGTTACAATTCAGACGCCATATTTGTTTATAATCTCTATTGTCTTTGTAGAACTGAATTGGTATTTATGGAATCTTGAAGCTAATTAATATTTTTCCCCATCATCAACTGTAGGTGAGATTGATGACGTGAAGGAGATATCCAGTTGTGTCTTGTGATATTGATGATCTTTTTTTGACTCCGCCTTTGTGTTGTGGTTTAATGATTCCAGTTGAGTGTTTGTATATTTTAGATGCTATTAGTTTACCTTGAGACAGGTCGAGGTGTTGGTGATTGTCTGTACGTGTGTCAGGAGGTAAATATCTTGGTTATTGTTAGTGTTGTTAGTTGATGGATGGAGGGTGTGGGTGCGGATGTGGATGGTGGTGTGGGAGGGGGTGTGAATAGGTGGAGAAGGTGTGGGTGTATGAATAGCCTACCAATACCCCTCACTCAACCTCTCCCTCACCCACCAACACCCGTCTCTCACCCACCAACACCTCTCCCTCCCTCACTCATCAACACCCCCGTCCCTCACCCACCAACACTTCTCCCTCCCTCACTCATCAACACCCCCCTCCCTCACCCACCAACATCCCTCCCTCCCTCACCCACCAACACCTCTCCCTCACCCACCAACACCCACCCCTCCCTCACCCACCAACACCCCTCCCTCACCCACCAACACCCCTCCCTCACCCACCAACATCCGTCCCTCACCCACTAACACCCCACCCTCACCCACCAACACCCCTCCCTCACCCACCAACACCCCTCCCTCCCTCACCCACCAACACCCCTCCCTCACCCACCAACACCCCTCCCTCATCCACCAACATCCGTCCCTCACCCACCAACATCCGTCCCTCACCCACCAACACCCCTCCCTCCCTCACCCACCAACACCTCTCCCTCCCTCACCCACCAACACCCCTCCCTCACCCACCAACATCCGTCCCTCACCCACCAACACCCCTCCCTCCCTCACCCACCAACACCCCTCCCTCCCTCACCCACCAACACCCCTCCCTCCCTCACCCACCAACACCCCTCCCTCACCCACCAACATCCGTCCCTCACCCACCAACACCCCTCCCTCCCTCACCCACCAACACCCCTCCCTCCCTCACCCACCAACACCCCTCCCTCACCCACCAACATCCGTCCCTCACCCACCAACACCCCTCCCTCCCCCACCCACCAACACCTCTCACCGCAATCAAAGAGAAAGCCTCATAGGATTATCCCACACCTCCAGTAGCCTAAACACCTTTTACCTGCCCTTCACACCTGTCCGATAAGTCACATTGTCAAACACACTTATTTTACTTCCCTTTCTTCCATAACTCACACTAAGAGAAATTTACCTAATTACCTTAACAACTCATTATTATCTCAATTACGGAGAACAACACACAATTTAATCAATGTTTATCAGAATACACACGGGGTATTCATTTAAAATTCTAAGTTATAAGCATCCGCACCTCAGATCATAAAACCATAAAGCAATAAGGTGATTTTGGTGTATACATCAGGCAGCTGTGCATTAGACGCCATACAGCCATACACCATCTGGCTCGTCCACAATACCTGTAATTACCTCACTACTGCTCCTGATATTAAGAGGGTGACCTAAATGTGTAATACTCTGGTTGTCTATTGCCCCTCTGTTTAAGGTATCGTAATTCCCAGATTGTGGCCTAAATTCTCTTGCTAAACTCCCAGGTAATTCCTAGATGGTGTATAAATCCCTAGTATGGGTCCCTAATATCCCTAGTACTAACACTAATATCCCCAGTACTCATTGTGTTCAGAATTTCCCTGAGCGTTTCTTGGACATTAACTACCTTCCTATTTCCCTACATCCCTGGACACTTACCTACTTCCCTCCCTACCTCCCTGGATACTTACCCGCCTTTCTACCTCCCAGGATGTTAACCTCCTTACCTCCCTGGACACTTACCTACCTCCCCCACTAAGGACATTTTACCAGTGTCTTAATTACTGAAGTTGTTACCTTCCTCTTCCTATTTGTATGTATCAATTACCACCCCCCCCCCCCCGCCTTAATCATTGTTTCCCTATCATCATCATCATCATCATCACATACACTACCTTCAGTTCCTGTATGTGTGTGTGTGTGTAAAAATATTCCTCATAATCGGAAACAATTACATCACCTCACTCGCCGCCCTCTCCCCTCCTATAGTCGCCGTGTATAAATCGCCACATTCGCCCAAACGGGAAGACTGGTTGGCGAATGGCGAGGACTTAACAGGTCGTGGTAAGTAGACAGTGTAGGGGTGTTGTTTATAGTAGGGGACGAGGAGGCAGCATTGGGCAGGGAAGCTCCATTACTGCCTGATATATCCTGGGGTGATTCCTGGCCTAGTGGGGGTGTTGGGGGGGATGGGGGGGATTGTGGGGGTACTGGGGGAGGTGGGGATTATGGGGGTACTGGGGGATTGTGGGTGAGTGAGGGAGAGGTGACCTTATAATGAATGAATATGTTGTTTACGTCATAGTCGATAGTGGAGTACCTGAAGGAGTACCTGGTGGAGTGCCTGGAGGAGTACCTGGACCTGGGGGAGTACCTGGTGGAGTACCTGCAGAAGTAGCTGAAGGAGTAATGAAAACAGTAGGAATCCCAGCCAATAATTATGATCAAGAGACCAAAGCTGAGTCAACAGTGTGTGTGTGTGTGTGTGTGTGTGTGAGGGAACCATTACGATAAGAAGCATTGATAGAGTGGAGATAAAAATACGAAAAAAAGGATAAGACAGACGAAAGAGAAAAAGAGAGAATGAGAGATAAGTTAAGAATAATAGTGATAGCAAAAGAGGAGAGACACACAGTAGAGATAAGAGAGAAAATGAGACGGGGGGAAAGGGGAGGGGAGGGGGAGGGGAGGGGAAGGGAGGGGAGGGGAGTGTCTCTCAAGGGTCGTCACTCCCCACTACTTTCAGCGACCCACACACACCACTTTCCTCCCTCCTAAGGAAAACAACTAATAAGGGGCAGAAGGCCATCACTCACCTCACAAGTACCCAGAATATAAGCACCAGCTCCTCCTCCTGCAGGCGTTTCAACCTTTCGCAAATTCATATTTTTTCCCTCAAAATGATGATGTGAATAAAAATCTAATTAGCTTGACTTAAGGTATAAAAATAAAGGTGGATTCTCAGAGGTCCATATGTTATTGTCTTTGTCATTTCAACTGGTGATTTGAGAGGGTGATTATTGGAGTATTGAGCTTACGGTTGTGCAGAGATAGGTTAGCTAATACGGTGTCAATATTGCGCAAGGTGTCTGTTATTGTTGGTTGGTTTTGATATCGACGGGCAAAAACTTGACTTACTCTCCTTGTTTACCTTAATTAATCACACACACACACACACAGGTTAAAAGGAAGCACCTGGAGTTACCTTTAATTAACTCGTTTAACCTCAGCTGTCACCCCAAGTCTGTCTACCGCTGAAAGCTCCTTGACTGTATCACCTTACTGATCTACCGTGTGAGGAAACCCTTGGTGAGGGTGTTTAGCGGTAGGCGTATCGTGGTGGTGGTGGGAGGCGGTGTGTGGTGGTAGGTATGTCTTGGTGGTGGTAGGGGTGTGTGGTTGGCGTATCTGGTTTTTGGTGGTAGCCGCTGGTTGTGGTATGCTGGTATCTGATGGTGGAGTGGTATCTGATAGTGAAGGTGTCTGATAGTGCTGATATCTGATGGTGATGGTGTCTGATAGTGATAGTGCCATTGTTTATCACACAAAAATTGCACCATCACCTCCACAATATAACGGTGAAAGACAGTGACGAAGGGAGCTACAAGATGCATTATATACATTGTGTTGACCAAGATTGTGAACTATAGATAACAGGACGAACTAACTACCAATTCGCCTCTAACTATCCTTTTTTTTCTACATATTATAAAACGGTGTAAATCGATCTTGCACAATAAGATTGAAAGATTTTAGACTAATTAATATATAAATCGAGTAATTTATCCCCAAAGTTCAGTTTAACCTGATAGGAAATTTCATATATGATAGACTAAAATCCAGACAATTTTTCGACAGATGTTTAGTTTCGCTCCCAGAACCAGTTTAGTCGCTTGATATATTAGTCCAGGTGATGTCGGGTGGCGGGTCAGAGGGAGGGAGGGAGGGAGGGAAGGAGAGAGGGAGAGAGGGAGAGAGGGAGACACACACAATGAAGTCAAGGGAAGCGGCCAGCACAAATGGATGGGTCAGGTCAAAGGTGAAGCAGGTGAGGTCAAGTTAGTAGTCTATCTCATTTACGGGGTCACGAGCAGCTAGCAAGAGACACTTTTAACAAAATTTATTATTGTTAAAACATCTGTGGTGGAAATGTTGTAATGTTGATAAGTAATTGTTACTCACTCACTCACTTAATCATTCATTTACTCACTCACTCTTTCCCTCACTCACTCACTCTTTCCCTCACTCACTCACTCACTCACTCTTTCCTTCCCTCACTCACTCACTCACGAGAACACGTCTTACATAACATTTTCATCACAAACTATATATTACGATATATTTCCTCACTAATTATTGCCTTTGATCTGAGAAAAATATATCCAGGAACAATATATTTACAAAAAACACCAAAAAATATGTTTTTAATATAGATCATGATACTAATATTTGTCGAGGTGCTGAAAAATATATCTTAATATATTTCCTGAGATGAAATATTATCCTGGGTGTCAAAAAATACTCTACAATATGTTTCCTGAGGCTGATTACCGTCACGAACTAATGAGAGTAGTGGCGGGAGAGTCATCAGGTGTTGGCCCAGGTGAGAGCAGGAAGACTCTATGGGTGTAATTAACAGTCATTTCCTATGGCCAGGTAGACATGTTTCCTGTGAGAGCGAGTTATAGGAGGGGGTGGCTCTCTCTCTCTCTGTCAAGGGATGGGTGGGTGGGTGGGGCTTTGGTTAAATCGGGCCAAATCCCTCAGGATTAGTCCAGTCATCTTAACAATAGCAATAATTGCATCAAGGATTATCCTAAGGGAGCGAAGGAAGGGGATGCGCATATGTGTGTGTGTGTGTGTGTGTGTGTATTTTGATGGACGTATATCGTGTGTACATGTGTGTGGGTACGTTTGGAGGAGTGCTTGGGAATGTGTACTCATCTGTGTACTGAAGCATCTTAGTTCATTTATTTCACCTTAAGATTAACCATTCCAACACTAACCCCCCCGCCACCCCACGTAGCGTTAAGGTGTTTGATTATCAGGTGAAATAAGCTGGGGTGTTAATCTTCACGTGAGGTCCCTTTAACATAGGGGAACTTTTGGGGATCCGAGCTCTGAACTTGTTTACAAAGGAGCTGTGTACTGCTCACCCCCGGAATTCTCTACATGCTTAAATTCCCCATGTATGGTGACCTGACCTCTTGACCTTCCAGCGCGTGGGGTCATGTGAGGTCAACCGCGTCGTCGGGGTCATTTGAAAGTGCTCCTATCGTGTCATGTATGACCGGCGGGGAATAGACCATAAAACACTGCGTTCACGAGTGTGTCGTGAGTGTGTCGTGTGTGTGTGTGTGTGTGTGTGTGTGCATAAATAATAGTCATCCAACAAATTCAAGACAGTGACAACCCACATTACAGCTGACACCCCAACAGCGTCGTAACATAAGAACGGAAATAAAGGTCAAGGAAAACTATGTTTTAACGTTACACTCTGCAGTCTGGTCAGAAGAGGCAGCAGCGAGATGAGAAAAAGTTGAAGGGAAAAACACGAGTCTATTTTCGTAAATTATATGCGGGTATAGGAGGCGATGTGCGGGTGGTGTGTGGGCGGTGTGTGGGTCAGACAAGAGGAGCAGAAGAAGAGATCTATGACTAATCAGGAGAGCAATTTTTTCCCATTTATCCCCCGAGGTTGTGGGAAGGAACCGGGTCACTGTGAATGTAGGCAACTGGTGGAGGCGACTGACACACATTCACAGACTTCTGGAACCGTTCTGTAAAATCCAAGACTCCCTCTCTCTCTCTCTCTCTCTCTCTCTCTCTCTCTCTCTCTCTCTCTCTCTCTCTCATACACCAGTTATTTCGCAACACACTTTAGTTAATCATTTCGTTTAGTTAATGAGTAGTACAGAGGAGACCTACTGGGCCTATGGCAGATGTGAAGTAACAGAGGGAGAAAAACAACACCATAGTGTAGACAGAGGTATACATCCTGAGGCACGTGGAGCTCTACCCTAGTGTAGGTATGTAAACAATGTGCAGAGACAGTGTAGGTATGTAAACAATGTGCAGAGACAGTGTAGGTATGTAAACAATGTGTAGAGACAGTGTAGGTATGTAAACAATGTGCAGAGACAGTGTAGGTATGTAAACAATGTGCAGAGACAGTGTAGGTATGTAAACAATGTACATAGAGAGTACAGTTATGCAAACAATCTACCAATATGGGACGTAAGGTAAATTAGGATAGTTCACCCTTCAACTGCCAGGGAAGTATCGTTTTCTCTATTTTCATTTTTACAAAATCTACGGGAATTACACTGCCTTGTTTCAGAATATGTCCCGTGTAAATCGTAAGAAAATCTACTATTATCTCTTACCTTTACACTTAAATGCCTAGTGTATGTGTGTGTGTGTGTGTGTATAATAATCTACTTTACTCACTACGCTAATCTCAAGTCACTGGGGATCTCTTGTCCTCGGAACACTCACTGTATAAGGAATTTACGATCATGGTGAAGAGTTAAGGTCAATTTTATTACGATCTCCAGCTGACGAATTCTGAAAACATACATGCAGTTCCCGTAGACTTTATAATTTACAAATCAGAGAAAACGGTATTAGAGGTGGGGAAACTATTCTAATTTATACAACCTACACAATTACAAGTTTATGCACACATGAACTGTTAAACTTTGACGTCCGTTATCACTGGTTAATATATACCGTTAATACAAGTGGATAAAAGAAGCTATTAACGTCTTTCTTGGGTTATCCTTTACTTTACTTAACCTGTTCGTCACTGATCGGTCTGTTAGCCGCTTGAGCAGTCGATCACGTCTGTGTGTGTGTGTGTGTACTTTACAAGAAACGATGAGAAGTCAAGAATATATTGTTTTATTTATCATATTCGTCTATTGTCATATACTGTAAACAACAATTATAAACCAGCGCAACAACTAACAGATCGTCCAAACACCTCGTTTACTAACCCCGCCCACTGATGACGTCATTGCCAGGACCACAACACACCGAATCAGTCCTCGAACATTGAGTCACTTCCCTCAATGATTAAAGTAATTAAGTGAGTAATTAAGCTTTATTGTGTTAATTTATTAATTATTATTTACTAAAGGTTATTTTCTCTGCGGTGGTTCAGTAAAAGTGCTCATATCTTCGTTAGTAAACTGGGATTCAGATGTTTGATGGTTCAGTTTGGGAGAGTCGAGGCTTCATTCACACGTCTCCGACACTCACAGTGAACTGGTGATAGAGGTGACAGTGGACCTGACACCCCCAGCGACTGTTAGTTTCACTGTGCTGCTTCCGCTGTTTACTGCTGCCCGAGTACTGCTGCCCGCCGAGTGTCTGTGTCCTGCTGACGGCTGTTGATTACGAACGGCTGCTTTTACAGACGCTACTGCAACTGTCAGGTGACGGGTGGTGTTGTTCCCTGGGTGACGGGTGGTGTTGTTCCCTGGGTGGTGGGTGTTCCCTGGGTGACGGGTGGTGTTGTTCCCTGGGTGGTGGGTGTTCCTTGGGTGACGGGTGTTCCTTGGGTGACGGGTGGTAGTGTTACTCATTAGTGTACAGGTATTGCCGTATATTACCTGTACTTAGTGGGCTTTAGTTTACCTTGCTGTTTCGTCATCAGTTGTGTAGAAGTTTACACAGGTGTCCAGGACGGAGTTAGTTGACCTTCGAGTTTGTTGATTAACTTAATACTTGTAGTTTACTCCCCAAGGGTAAACTTGTCACCCGCGCACCTGGTTTACGGGAGGTTTTATGGTAAACTTTTAATACATGATCTATTCCACTTAAAGGAACGAGTAATGTTATATTATACTTTAACCTGAGAGATGGGTGACGTCACCATCTTGGGTTAACTGTCATAATCAGTGTAGGTTACGTCACCATCTTGGATTAACTGTCCTAATCAGTGTAGGTTACGTCACCATCTTGGGTTAACTGTCATAATCAGTGTAGGTTACGTCACCATCTTGGATTAACTGTCCTAATCAGTGTAGGTTACGTCACCATCTTGGGTTAACTGTCATAATCAGTGTAGGTTACGTCACCATCTTGGATTAACTGTCCTAATCAGTGTAGGTTACGTCACCATCTTGGGTTAACTGTCCTAATCAGTGTAGGTTACGTCACCATCTTGGGTTAACTGTCCTAATCAGTGTAGGTTACGTCACCATCTTGGGTTAACTGTCCTAATCAGTGTAGGTTACGTCACCATCTTGGGTTAACTGTTATAATCAGTGTAGGTTACGTCACCATCTTGGATTAACTGTCCTAATCAGTGTAGGTTACGTCACCATCTTGGATTAACTGTCCTAATCAGTGTAGGTTACGTCACCATCTTGGGTTAACTGTCATAATCAGTGTAGGTTACGTCACCATCTTGGATTAACTGTCCTAATCAGTGTAGGTTACGTCACCATCTTGGGTTAACTGTCCTAATCAGTGTAGGTTACGTCACCATCTTGGGTTAACTGTCATAATCAGTGTAGGTTACGTCACCATCTTGGATTAACTGTCCTAATCAGTGTAGGTTACGTCACCATCTTGGGTTAACTGTCCTAATCATTGTAGGTTACGTCACCATCTTGGGTTAACTGTCCTAATCATTGTAGGTTACGTCACCATCTTGGGTTAACTGTCCTAATCAGTGTAGGTTACGTCACCATCTTGGGTTAACTGTCCTAATCAGTGTAGGTTACGTCACCATCTTGGGTTAACTGTCATAATCAGTGTAGGTTACGGCACCATCTTGGGTTAACGTGTAGCGGGTTACTGGCGCCTTGTTTATGATGTAAGAGATGTATTGAGGACTGATGCCCACCTCGGGTATGACCCTACCCACGGTACCACCATATACCCTTCACAGGGCATCATACCCACGGTCTACCCTCAGTGACCCTACCCACCATATACCCTCCGCAGGGCATCATACCCACGGTCTACCCTCGGTACCACCATACACCCTTCACAGGGCATCATACCTACGGTCTACCCTCAGTGACCCTACCCACCAAATACCCTCCGGAGGGCATCATACCCACGGTCTACCCTAAGTGACCCTACCCACCATATACCCTCCGGAGGGCATCATACCCACCATATACCCTCCGGAGGGCATCATACCCACGGTCTACCCTCAGTGACCCTACCCACCATTTACCCTTCACAGGGCATCATACCCACGGTCTACCCTCGATACCACCATATACCCTTCACAGGGCATCATACCCACGGTCTACCCTCGATACCACCATATACCCTTCACAGGGCATCATACCCACGGTCTACCCTCAGTGACCCTACCCACCATTTACCCTCCGGAGGGCATCATACCCGTAACACTGTATTACATTAAACTCGGTAAGGTCAAAGGAACCATTTCACAGAATTATTTCCATCGAGGTAATTTGTAGTATTCTTAAGTATTTTAGTTTTTACCTTAATATAATTGGCCTAAGTTATTGGACTTTGTTAAGAGATCCATTTTTCAAGAGTTTCTGGCATTTTAGACAAAGTTTTATGGTAGATATTAAAGTTAAATATATGCAGTTCATTCATGTATTGTTAGTAGAGTTTTGTGGATAATTTAATTCTGGCATTTTAAAGTTAACTATTTGTTAATATATTATCAAAAGAATTATTTTTGAAGGCTTGTATGATCTTGACCCAGATTTGTCCATAAAATACTTATTCTTTATTCCCTACAGGTGAGACGGTCGTCCCAGAGTGACTTGAAGCCTTCAACAATTACTGTGACCTGTCTACAACATGTGGTGACCTCCAGCAGTGACTTGTCCTCTCCAAGCAACATGTGGCGTGACCCACAGCACTGTGACCTGACCTCTGGCTCCAAGCATATATTGAGTGACCTCCAGCAGTGACTTGTCCTCTCCAAGCAACAGGTGGCGTGACCTACAGCACTGTGACCTGACCTCTGGCTCCAAGCATATATTGAGTGACCTCCAGCAGTGACTTGTCCTCTCCAAGCAACAGGTGGCGTGACCTACAGCACTGTGACCTGACCTCTGGCTCCACGCATATATTGAGTGACCTCCAGCAGTGACCTCTACTCTCCAAGCCACATAATGACTTTGTATTTAATATCAATAATAAATGTTAATAAGTCGCACAGTTTTCATAGACCTGACTTAAACACTCTTGGTCTCATCTAGTAACTCCTAGTGTGGTGGATCAACACTTGAATAACTTTTACTGGATAGCGAAAACAGTTTTCGATATTCAGTAATCACTATAAAAACCTACTTTTTGCTGAATATCGAAAACAATTTTCGGTATTCAGTACTAAAATCGAAAATCCAGCAAAAACAAATTTTTATAATAAGCATTTAAAATTTATTTCTTAACTTAAATATTACATTTAATTTATAAAATTATTTTTTATTTTGATTAACTTATAACTAATATAAATTAACTAATAATTTATTTTTATACTTAAATATTTCAAATTATAGAAAAATATCTTCAATTTTTAGACATTTTCAAACTTTTCTTCACAAAAATGGCAAATTTTTTTTGCCCGTTTATAGACTATCTCGATTGCCTTGTTTGAAGTGTCCAGTTTACACGTCGAACTTTTTTCCTAAAATCTAAGTAAAACACTTTACATACTGAAGAGAAATTTATTTTTTACATAAACAACAATTTTTTTAAAAGGTTCAACATATACAAAATTTTTCATACAGTTATAAAAACTTGTCCATATAAACACTCGTTGGTATACATAAGCAAGTTGTACAGGTGTACTAATAAACGTAAGCCATTGTTTACGAGTATTTGGTACTTAATGCCTGGAAGAGTGATATATATTGTTAAAGCTCACAATAATCCTTGAGCCGAGACAAATGGTGTACCCTGTGTTTAACTGCTAGTTGTTGTAACAATAGCGAGATAAAACATACATCACTTGTCTCAGCTCAAAAAGATTACAATAATCTCTATAACAATATATATCACTGACCTCTTCCAGGCTTTAAAGTACCAAATACTCGTAAGGAACAGCTGACATTAGTACATCTGTACAACTTGCTTATAGCCAATGTTACATGTTCTCTGAGTGGGCTAAAGTCACCTGAGGATCACTATTGGTGGAACACAGCAGTGACGTCACCGCCAGCAGTTTACTCCATTGGTGGAATAGACTACAAAACAGTGACGTCAGCAGTGTACCCCATTGGTGGGACTGAAGCACTTCACTTTACAATGGTTGAATTAAGACAAATAATAAACTTAACAGAATAACCTTATCTTCGTTCATGACAACCTGGCGATAACGTCCACACAAGATTATAACAGTGAATTATAAAGCACTAACCTACAATACCATCTATAGGGGCACATATTAGTCCTTCACTCCTACACCACAAGTCCTTCCCTCACTCCTACACCACAAGTCCTTCCCTCACTCCTACACCACAAGTCCTTCCCTCACTCCTACACCACAAGTCCTTCCCTCACTCCTACACCACAAGTCCTTCCCTCACTCCTACACCACAAGTCCTTCCCTCACTCCTACACCTAGTCCTTCCCTCACTCCTACACCTAGTCCTTCCCTCACTCCTACACCACACACCTAGTCCTTCCCTCACACCTACACCAAGTCCTTCCCTCACTCCTACACCACACACCAAGTCCTTCCCTCACTCCTACACCACACACCAAGTCCTTCCCTCACTCCTACACCACACACCAAGTCCTTCCCTCACTCCTACACCACACACCAAGTCCTTCCCTCACTCCTACACCACACACGCAGTCCTTCCCTCACTCCTACACCACACACCTAGTCCTTCCCACACTCCTACACCACACACCTAGTCCTTCCCTCACTCCTACACCACACACCTAGTCCTTCCCTCACTCCTACACCACACACCTAGTCCTTCCCTCACTCCTACACCACACACCTAGTCCTTCCCTCACTCCTACACCACACACCAGTCCTCCTCACCCTACACCACACAGTCCTTCCTCACTCCTACACCACACACCAAGTCCTTCCCTCACTCCTACACCACACACCTAGTCCTTCCCTCACTCCTACACCACACACCTAGTCCTTCCCTCACTCCTACACCACACACCTAGTCCTTCCCTCACTCCTACACCACACACCAAGTCCTTCCCTCACTCCTACACCACACACCTAGTCCTTCCCTCACTCCTACACCACACACCTAGTCCTTCCCTCACTCCTACACCACACACCTAGTCCTTCCCTCACTCCTACACCACACACCTAGTCCTTCCCTCACTCCTACACCACACACCTAGTCCTTCCCTCACTCCTACACCACACACCTAGTCCTTCCCTCACTCCTACACCACACACCTAGTCCTTCCCTCACTCCTACACCACACACCTAGTCCTTCCCTCACTCCTACACCACACACCGAGTCCTTCCCTCACTCCTACACCACACACCGAGTCCTTCCCTCACTCCTACACCACACACCTAGTCCTTCCCTCACTCCTACACCACACACCAAGTCCTTCCCTCACTCCTACAGCCTTGTCCTTCCCTCACTCCTACAGCCTTGTCCTTCCCTCACTCCTACAGCCTTGTCCTTCCCTCACTCCTACAGCCTTGTCCTTCCCTCACTCCTACACCACACACCTAGTCCTTCCCTCACTCCTACACCACACACCAAGTCCTTCCCTCACTCCTACACCACACACCTAGTCCTTCCTTCACTCCTACACCACACACCTAGTCCTTCCCTCACTCCTACACCACACACCTAGTCCTTCCCTCACTCCTACACCACACCAAGTCCTTCCCTCACTCCTACACCACACACCTAGTCCTTCTCTAACTCCTACACCACACCAATTCCTTCCCTCACTCCTACACCACACACCAAGTCCTTCCCTCACTCCTACACCACACACCTAGTCCTTCCTTCACTCCTACACCACACACCTAGTCCTTCCCTCACTCCTACACCACACACCTAGTCCTTCCCTCACTCCTACACCACACCAAGTCCTTCCCTCACTCCTACACCACACACCTAGTCCTTCTCTAACTCCTACACCACACCTAGTCCTTCTCTAACTCCTACACCACACCAATTCCTTCCCTCACTCCTACACCACACACCTAGTCCTTCCCTCACTCCTACACCACACACCAAGTCCTTCCCTCACTCCTACACCACACACCTAGTCCTTCCCTCACTCCTACACCACACACCTAGTCCTTCCCTCACTCCTACACCACACACCTAGTCCTTCCCTCACTCCTACACCACACACCTAGTCCTTCCCTCACTCCTACACCACACACCTAGTCCTTCCCTCACTCCTACACCACACACCTAGTCCTTCCCTCACTCCTACACCACACACCTAGTCCTTCCCTCACTCCTACACCACACACCAAGTCCTTCCCTCACTCCTACACCACACACCAAGTCCTTCCCTCACTCCTACACCACACACCAAGTCCTTCCCTCACTCCTACACCACACACCAAGTCCTTCCCTCACTCCTACACCAAGTCCTTCCCTCACTCCTACACCAAGTCCTTCCCTCACTCCTACACCACACACCTAGTCCTTCCCTCACTCCTACACCACACACCTAGTCCTTCCCTCACTCCTACACCACACACCTAGTCCTTCCCTCACTCCTACACCACACACCAAGTCCTTCCCTCACTCCTACACCACACACCTAGTCCTTCCCTCACTCCTACACCACACACCTAGTCCTTCCCTCACTCCTACACCACACACCTAGTCCTTCCCTCACTCCTACACCACACACCTAGTCCTTCCCTCACTCCTACACCACACACCTAGTCCTTCCCTCACTCCTACACCACACACCTAGTCCTTCCCTCACTCCTACACCACACACCGAGTCCTTCCCTCACTCCTACACCACACACCGAGTCCTTCCCTCACTCCTACACCACACACCTAGTCCTTCCCTCACTCCTACACCACACACCAAGTCCTTCCCTCACTCCTACAGCCTTGTCCTTCCCTCACTCCTACAGCCTTGTCCTTCCCTCACTCCTACACCACACACCTAGTCCTTCCCTCACTCCTACACCACACACCAAGTCCTTCCCTCACTCCTACACCACACACCTAGTCCTTCCTTCACTCCTACACCACACACCTAGTCCTTCCCTCACTCCTACACCACACACCTAGTCCTTCCCTCACTCCTACACCACACCAAGTCCTTCCCTCACTCCTACACCACACACCTAGTCCTTCTCTAACTCCTACACCACACCAATTCCTTCCCTCACTCCTACACCACACACCAAGTCCTTCCCTCACTCCTACACCACACACCTAGTCCTTCCTTCACTCCTACACCACACACCTAGTCCTTCCCTCACTCCTACACCACACACCTAGTCCTTCCCTCACTCCTACACCACACCAAGTCCTTCCCTCACTCCTACACCACACACCTAGTCCTTCTCTAACTCCTACACCACACCAATTCCTTCCCTCACTCCTACACCACACACCTAGTCCTTCCCTCACTCCTACACCACACACCAAGTCCTTCCCTCACTCCTACACCACACACCTAGTCCTTCCCTCACTCCTACACCACACACCTAGTCCTTCCCTCACTCCTACACCACACACCTAGTCCTTCCCTCACTCCTACACCACACACCTAGTCCTTCTCTAACTCCTACACCACACCAATTCCTTCCCTCACTCCTACACCACACACCAAGTCCTTCCCTCACTCCTACACCACACCTAGTCCTTCCCTCACTCCTACACCACACACCTAGTCCTTCCCTCACTCCTACACCACACACCTAGTCCTTCCCTCACTCCTACACACACCAAGTCCTTCCCTCACTCCTACACCACACACCTAGTCCTTCTCTAACTCCTACACCACACCAATTCCTTCCCTCACTCCTACACCACACACCTAGTCCTTCCCTCACTCCTACACCACACACCTAGTCCTTCCCTCACTCCTACACCACACCAAGTCCTTCCCTCACTCCTACACCACACACCTAGTCCTTCTCTAACTCCTACACCACACCAATTCCTTCCCTCACTCCTACACCACACACCAATTCCTTCCCTCACTCCTACACCACACACCAAGTCCTTCCCTCACTCCTACACCACACACCTAGTCCTTCCCTCACTCCTACACCACACACCTAGTCCTTCCCTCACTCCTACACCACACACCTAGTCCTTCCCTCACTCCTACACCACACACCTAGTCCTTCCCTCACTCCTACACCACACACCAAGTCCTTCCCTCACTCCTACACCACACCAAGTCCTTCCCTCACTCCTACACCACACACCTAGTCCTTCCCTCACTCCCCGTTGTTAAATAATCTGTCACTTCACTGTTATAATCTGCTTCAGTATATAATTTATGTGGACGTATCTAACCAACACTTACTTCTACACAACACAACTTCTCGTCACGTCTGGCAGATCCAACTTCTTCAGTACATTTGTTCGTCTTGTCCGGCGTCTTGGTGCTTCAACATCTAGACACCAAGTTGTGGTCGTCATCCCCTGATCTTGTAGTTTCTGATGCTACCTGTAAAATAAATGAATAATTAGCCATAATAATGTTTTATTCCAGGTAAAATACAGAGTGGCAAGAGCTTACCTCATTCATTAGTCATTTGTCACCATTCAACATTAACACTGCTGGACTAGATATGTTCTGTTCAAGTTCTTCCTTCCACAACACGGCCCAAAATATTTAACCTTGTCTCTTCACAAACCATCATCCTTCACAAGCCAGCCAGCCTCTCTCTCTTTTCTACCATATCATTCGTCCCATCTTTCCACCTGGTCCTTCCTTCCACAATATTTATCACCTTCACCTCCGTAGCTTCACCACTCCACTGCCTCATGTTACTATACTGAAGCCTTTAATTATTCACCTGTACTCTCACCTTCTCTCTCCTGCTCATTGTTCTTTTACTGTATCTACACAAGTCGTCTGCACTCTCCAGTCTATATCATCCTCTCCCCCCTTTACTAGTCACCATCTTATCAATCTCTTACATCTGTCATCCATAATCCTCCGTCTCTTATAAATACATCACTATCACTCACGAGCTTCTGAGAGTTGTTCAGGTCTGTCCACTGCAGTAGTCTTTCCTTCACCTCCCTCACTCACTGTACACAATAGCCCACATCACACTACAGTAATCTTTCCTCCACCTCCCTCACTCACTGTACACAATAGCCCACATCACACTACAGTAATCTTTCCTCCACCTCCCTCACTCACTGTACACAATAGCTCACATCACACTACAGTAATCTTTCCTCCACCTCCCTCACTCACTGTACACAATAGCCCACATCACACTACAGTAATCTTTCCTTCACCTCCCTCACTCACTGTACACAATAGCCCACACCACACTACAGTAATCTTTCCTCCACCTCCCTCACTCACTGTACACAATAGCCCACATCACACTACAGTAATTTTTCCTCCACCTCCCTCACTGTACACAATAGCCCACATCACACTACAGTAATTTTTCCTCCACCTCCCTCACTCACTGTACACAATAGCCCACATCACACTACAGTAATCTTTCCTTCACCTCCCTCACTCACTGTACACAATAGCCCACATCACACTACAGTAATCTTTCCTTCACCTCCCTCACTGTACACAATAGCCCACATCACACTACAGTAATCTTTCCTCCACCTCCCTCACTCACTGTACACAATAGCCCACATCACACTACAGTAATCTTTCCTTCACCTCCCTCACTCACTGTACACAATAGCCCACATCACACTACAGTAATTTTTCCTCCACCTCCCTCACTCACTGTACACAATAGCCCACATCACACTACAGTAATCTTTCCTCCACCTCCCTCACTCACTGTACACAATAGCCCACATCACACTACAGTAATCTTTCCTCCACCTCCCTCACTCACTGTACACAATAGCCCACATCACACTACAGTAGTCTTTCCTCCACCTCCCTCACTCACTGTACACAATAGCCCACATCACACCCACCTTTTATTCTATTCCATAATACTTCTTAACTCTCCCTCATTCTACCACACAACTGTTTCACTCCTCAACACTGCCACTCCTTCCACCATTACCCTTCAGGACACCAGCAAGTGTTTCCTAATCAAGGGGACCAGACAGTCCTCACTGGGGCTTCTGGGTCATCAGGTGGCAGTGTGATGACCCTCCTATTCCTTCATCCCTAATATAACATCCATCCTAGTCTCTACCTTCTCCCTGCCCTCCTACTCTTAAGGCAACTCATTACTATCAATAATAATCTACGACTATAAACACCTAATCTACATCTACCTTATGACGGAATTATCGAAGGTAAAGACATTTCACTTACGAACCTTTGAGAATCGTGGCTCTGTGTGTCGTTGTTCCCGAGGCCTCTCACCCACACCGTGTACCTCGCCCTAGAGCCACACCACTGTGCTGAAATATACATAAGCCAGTGTCACAAACTTTATAATACTAAGGTTTTAGGGTAATATTGTTTATAGGCTGTACACATTACTAGTAGCTTAGAAACTAATAGTATCTTATAAGCTCTAGAGATTACCTGTTACTTTAAACTATAATAAATAATAGTATATAACCTGAAGACTAATTACTAAGTTACCCACGATGGAAACAATTTCTGAGATAATCTATATATACAAATCCCCTATTAGGTAAGAGCTAAATAAATGACCCATTTTCATATACATTCATTAACTAGAACTTCATTATATATACAAACTATTTTTTGAAGTCTTTTAAAGTTGACTTCTCAGCAATTGTTGGCTCCTGGTCTTGACAGATACAGGTCCACCAACTTGCTACTGGTCCACACTTCACCACGGGCCATCCTCGTCCGTCAACCTTTGGATTAAAAATATTTATATCGTAATTTGTATTAATTTATATACCTGTTGAACTGATGAACATTAATTTACATTATCTGTATAAATTCTTGTGTACTGTCAAGTGAAGTACTATCCCAATTAGTACCAACACAGTCACTTACCAAGCACGACCACCACAGTCACTTTCCCAGCACCACCACCAGTCACTTCCCCAGCACGACCACCACAGTCACTTTCCCGGCACGACCACCACAGTCACTTACCCAGCACGACCACCACCAGTCACTTCCCCAGCACGACCACCAGTCACTTCCCCAGCATCACCACCACAGTCACTTCTCCAGCACCACCACAGTCACTTCCCCAGCACCACCACAGTCACTTCCCCAGCACGACCACTAGTCACTTCCCCAGCATCACCACCACAGTCACTTTCCTACCACCACCGCCAGTCACTTTTCCAGCACCACCACCAGTCAGTTTCCCACAACCACCACCACAGTCACTTTCCTACCACCACCACAGTCACTTTCCCAGTACCACCACCAGTCACTTTTCCAGCACCACCACCAGTCAGTTTCCCAACACTACCACCACAGTCACTTTCCCAACACGACCACCACAGTCACTTCCCAGGCGTCACAACCACAGTCACTTCCCCAGCACCACCACCACAGTCACTTCCCCAGCGCCACCAGTCACTTCCCCAGCGCCACCAGTCACTTTCCCAGCACCACCACCACCAGTCACTTTCCCAGCAACACCACCACCAGTCACTTTCCCAGCAACACCACCACCAGTCACTTTCCCAACAACACCACCACCAGTCACTTTCCCAACAACACCACCACCAGTCACTTTCCCAGCACCACCACCACCAGTCACTTTCCCAGCAGCACCACAGTCACTTTCCCAACAACCACCACCGGTCACTTTCCCAGCACCACCACCAGTCACTTTCCCAGCACCACCACCACAGTCACTTTCCCAGCACCACCACCACAGTCACTTCCCCAGCACCACCACCACAGTCACTTTCCCAACACTACCACCACAGTCACTTTCCCAGCACCACCACTACAGTCACTTTCCCAGCACTACCACCACAGTCACTTTCCCAGCACCACCACCACAGTCACTTCCCCAGCACCACCACCACAGTCACTTCCCAGCACCACCACCACAGTCACTTTCCCAGCACCACCACCACAGTCACTTCCCAGCACCACCACCACAGTCACTTTCCCAACACTACCACCACAGTCACTTTCCCAGCACCACCACCACAGTCACTTTCCCAACACTACCACCACAGTCACTTCCCCAGCACCACCACCACAGTCACTTTCCCAGCACCACCACCACAGTCACTTTCCCAACACCACCACCACAGTCACTTTCCCAGCACCACCACCACAGTCACTTTCCCAGCACCACCACCACAGTCACTTTCCCAACACTACCACCACAGTCACTTTCCCAGCACCACCACTACAGTCACTTTCCAAACACTACCACCACAGTCACTTCTCCAGCACCACAGTCACTTCCCAGCACCACTAGCACAATCACTTCCCAGCACCACAGTCACTTCCCCAGCACCACCACCAGTCACTTCCCAGCACCACAGTCACTTTCCCAGCACCACCACAGTCACTTTCCCAGCACCACCACCAGTCACTTCCCCAGGACCACCACCACAGTCACTTTCCCAGCACCACCACCACAGTCACTTTCCCAGCACCACCACCACAGTCACTTTCCCAGCACCACCACCAGTCACTTCCCAGCACCACTAGCACAATCACTTCCCAGCACCACAGTCACATCCCCAGCACCACCACCACCAGTCACTTCCCAGCAGCACCACCACCACAATCACTTCACCAGCGCCGTCACTACAGTCACTTTTCCAGTACCACCATCAGTCACTTCCCCAGAGCCGGCAGAACAGTCACTTTCCCAGTATCTTCATTCTAGTCACTTTCCCAGCACCACTACTGTCACTTCCCAGCAACACTACAGTCACTTCCCAGCACCACTACAGTCACTTCACCGGCACCACCACCAGTCACTTCCCCAGAGCCGGCAGAACAGTCACTTTCCCAGTATCTTCATTCTAGTCACTTTCTCAGCACCACTACTGTCACTTCCCAGCACCACCATAGTCACTTCCCAGCACCACCACCAGTCACTTCCCCAGCGTCACGTGTACTTAGCTGCTACAGACAGTCAGTAGGAGCGAGGTGGTCCAGCCCGGCGGACGGTCAGGTGTAGAGTGAGGCGCCGCGCGGGACCAGTGAAGCTCCGAGGCGTCTCACTTACTGACTCACACAGACTAAACTAAAACACCTCCACTTGAAGAATATTTAATAAAAGACGATTATTTACGTCAGGAAATAAACTTGTGGATTAGTAACAAGACAACAATACTCTAAGGCGTGTTGATCAATAATATTCCATAACTTCTGGTTCGGAGTTTCGTTCATAATAATAATCGAATCATTGGTGTTTCGTGAGGCCTTGGATATGACGTCATAGTGGGAGGACCTTAGACACAATGTTGTGATCGTTGCCCTCGTTTATAATGACCAATAACACAGTGATCACATTTATCATAAAATATAAACTTGTTTTACTAAATTAATTATGTAATGTCTGCACGATCTTATATTTATCAACAAGTCAATATAATAATACAAAAACATCTTATGAATTTTTGTATTGGAATTTATTTGTAAACTCTTAACTTTTTTGATTTGTGTGTGTATAGTTCATGGTACACACACACACACACACAAACACACACACACACACAAACACACACACACACACACATTAGACATTTGAGTATGAAGATAAAAGATAAAAGTAAATGTTCTTAGGATTTACAAGAGACATTCTGAAACACGGCAGTGCAATTCCCGTAGACTTTGCAAAAACGTAAACAGAGAAAACGATACTCGCGTGATAGTTTAAGGACACACTATCCTAATTTACCTTACGTCCAGTTTTGGGATATTGTTTGCCTACCTGCACTGTTTATGTACATTGTTTACATATCTACATTGTTTATGCACATTTTTTGTATACTTACACTGTCTCTACACATTGTTTACATACCTACACTTTGTTTAGCTGAATTAGTAAGGTTCTTCCTCACATCTTCAGTTGAGAAATAAAACAATGAACTTTACAATAGAGAATCACAGGTGTTCCTAGTAAGGTTAAGAGCTATTAAGAGCTATTAGGGGAGCTATTAAGAGCTATTAGGGGAGATATTCCTAGCTTTACTTAGCCCAGTAGACCAGAAGGTTGAAGTAACATCCTGATCTGCTATATAGTGTTGTCGGGTGAGGTGATAAAAGGCCTCGTCCATAGCTATATAACCACCTGCTCAGAGCTGCTATAGTACATCATGTTATATAGTTAAGAGAGCGTTGCTTAATGGACGGTGTTTGACTTGAACCAGACTGCTGAAAGGTCGAATGTTGTGCCCTGTAAGATCATAACAGTGAAAAACCTTATCATACTCACTTGTATTCCGGCAAAGAGGCGATAACAGATAAGAAAGAGTTTACTAATTTATCCATAAGAATAAGGTTACTATACATACTGATTATGGATTTGGGTTTGTCATTTAAAAACTCAAGTAATTAGTGTTAATTAATGACATTTTAAACAATTAGAGATATTTAGACTATTTATAAAGTCAATCACTCTGTGTACGTTAGTTTTTAATCACATTTATACACATGTTCTTTAAAAAACCCGCGAAAGTTATTCTTCCCTTCAGGCACTGAGATACTAGCGGGCATCCTAAATCAGGTACAATTGATTAAGTGTCCCCAAAATACTTCAAAGCCCCGACTAGGTTCGTTTCATCACAGAAATCTGTATTTTGCTCGCTTCTGCCTTTGAGGTTTTACCGCTGTGTTTGGCATGGACCGCTTTCCCTTGTTTTTGAGAGGGTCAAGTGGAGAGAGAGAGAGAGAGAGAGAGAGATATATATAATGATAATGATTATATGGGTAATAATATTATTTATAAACTACTACTACTACTACTACTATTACTACTACTACTACTACTACTACTATTACTACTACTACTACTACTACTACTACTACTACTCCCTCATTTGCACTCTATGCATTCTCCCAAAATAAGTCGTATGTTCAAAATGGCCCCCTTTAGCCCTTAAACATCCACGAGTCCATGGTTAACTTTTTCATCACCTCGCCTTACGATCGTATATGCAAATTTTTCCATTGATCAAATTCGAAAGTTTTCCCATCATTTCGTTTTTCTCTGTCCTCGTCTCAGCCTTCTCATCGATCACCATCCACCTTGACGACGTAGAATCCCCACACAAGCACAACCATATAATCTATTTACCTTTCGCAAGAACTATTTCTGACACAGGTATTCAGCGTTTATTATTTGTAATATTATACTAAACCTCGATATATCTCTGGGAAATATACCATTGGAGTTTTTATTACGATATTATAAAAAAGTTCAAGACATATTTAGCTGAGATTAAATGTTTTTAATTCAATCTATTAAGCAAAGATCAATTCTAATATGGGTCCTCATGAGCCCAATGTATCAGCTTGACTTTCAGTTAAACCTGAAGTAGTCAAGTAAAGTTTTAATTCCCTGAGGAAAACGTTCAATAATTTAGAGAAAGAGACAGACAAAAGGTGTATCAGGGCAGGTGTATCAGGGCAGGTGTATCAGGGCAGGTGTATCAGGGCAGGTGTGTCAAGACAGATGTATCAGGGCAGGTGTACCAAGGCAGGTGTATCAGGGCAGGTGTATGAGGACAGGTATACAAGACTATCCCACCTATTCCCACTACTGTATCTGTCTACCCTCAGCATTACTTTCCCTTCAATATCTCTACCTAGTTACCTTATTTACCCAACAGACATCTACTAGCGGCAGCCATGCATGAGGGAAGAAAGAGTTCATTGGTTTGTGTAGGATTCCCCCATTTTTCCTCGTTATCTAAGCCAAGAAAAACCCTTACTGACCTATGCTCGACCTTTAATGATAATGTGCATATAACTCAGGGATATTTATGGTGTTATTCTTAGTATTATGTGACGTAAGTAAAGGTAGGAATATAATTGGAGCAATATTCGTATACCTGCCAACAGCTCATTCTGTCTGTCTCTTTGTCTGTCTGTTTTTTCTGTCTGTCTGTCTATCTGTCTGTTTTTCTGTCTATCTGTCCAATATGGTGAAAAATTTATCCCATAACCTCAGCCGGGAATTACTATGCACAAACTTCAACATCATCCAGGGAAGTAATGCTATTGAGAATCATTTTACTTTCGGTTCCAGCAGGTAAAAAGTTTTCCCTAACTGCTTTCTAAATCTCTGTTAGCCTTTGGACTACAACTCACTGAGAGGAATTTGCTTTTAGTTACGAATTTATACATAGATTTTTAAACCCCAGTTCGTCTCTAGATTGTAAGACTCTGGCATTTTTTTTTTATCAATATTGAGAAATTATCTACGTAATATAAAAATATGTATATATATTTTTTTTGGTAATTTTAGTTCGATTTAACACCATTTTCCTTTATTGTCTGAGTGTCTGTCTGAGTGTCTGTCTGAGTGTTTGTCTGAGTGTCTGTCTGAGTGTTTGTCTGAGTGTCTGTCTGAGTGTCTGTCTGAGTGTTTGTCTGTAAAGAAGTAAGTATTATCTTCGTAAGGATCAAGTAAATTGTTTGGAAACTTGGCTCAAACACACTGCACCTCCATGGCTGGGTGGCGCTACTAACTTTTGATCCTGGAGAGAGAATGGTGAATTTGATGATGGTGATGATGACTATGATGATGACTAATGATGATAACTAATGATGATGACTATGATGATGACTATGATGATGACTATGGTGATAACTAATGATGATGACTAATGATGATGACTATGATGATGACTATGATGATGACTATGGTGATAACTAATGATGATGACTAATGATGATGACTATGATGATGACTAATGATGATGACTAATGATGATGACTAATGATGATGACTATGATGATGACTAATAATGATGACTAATGATGAGAAACAACTAACTGGCTACTTAATTATGTTATTAATATACCAATGAATAAATAATTAAGTATTTCTGAATAATTAGATAAATTAAATGTGTGAGTAATATGTACCAATAATATTTAATTAATATACAGGTAATTTTCTCCCCTCCCCTCCTCCCCCTCCCCTCCACTTCCCCCTCCACCTCCCCTCCACCTCCCCCTCCCCCTCCCCTTCCCCTCCACCTCCCCCTCCCCCTCGCCCTCCCCTTCCCCTCCACCTCCCCCTCCACCTCCCCCTCCCCCTCCACCTCCCCCTCCCCCTCCCCCTCCACCTCCCCCTCCCCTCCACCTCCACCTCCCCCTCCCCCTCCCCCTCCCTCTCCTCTTCTCCAATTCCCCTTACCCCATCCACCCGTAGCCGTCCCGTTCATAGGTCCAGAAGGGCTACCTATTAATAGCCCCACAATAGGCCCCACAATAGCCCCACAATAGCCCCACAATAGGCCCCACAATAGCCCCACAATAGCCCCACAATAGGCCCCACAATAGCCCCACAATAGCCCCACAATAGGCCAAATTTGATCTGGTTTTGTTTTCCCAGGATTGTTTACGTTTCCTAATTATTGAACGACTGCTTATGTTATTTTTTTCCAGGAAAATCGCCAATTACTTTTAGCCGAATAATGTAATCCTGAGTTCCAAGGCCCATTAGGGTTAATCCTACTGACAAGGTTCTGGTGGATTAAGGTGTCCATAATGAGAGAGAGAGAGAGAGAGAGAGAGAGAGAGAGAGAGAGAGAGAGACGATGACATAGAAAATAAAAAAGAAAGAGAGAGAGAGAGAGAGAGAGAGAGAGAGAGAGAGAGAACAAACGAACGAAAGAAAAATTGATCAAGTAAAAAGCATGAAGAAAAACACCCCCCCCCACACACACACCCCCCCCCCACACACACACACCCCCCCCCCCACACACACACCCACACACACACACCCCCCCCACACACACATACATAATCCAATAAGAAGATTTGCATTCTTTCGTGGTTCAATTTTACCTCAACGACCAAAAATATCCGTGATAACAGAAAACTTGTGTGGTTTAGGGGGTTACTGTCCTGTTCCCTGCTTCAGTATAGCAATATGTCTGAGGGTGTTGTAAACTCTCTGATGACTCACTAAATAACAGAGGAAGGGGAGGACGTATTTTGTTATGTGTTTTAGCCGTGAGGGGAATTTACTTTATTTTGATAAGGTGAGGGGGAGGAGGGGGGGAGCAGTGTGTGGGGGGGGCGGGGAGGGAGGGTAGTGTTTGTGTGGGGGGAGGGACAATGTGTGTGTGTGTGCGTGTGTGTGGTGGGTGATTCAAAGGGATAGGTGACAGTAAAGGGTTGTTGGATGATTCGAGTGGATGTGGTGGGTGACAGAGAGAGTGAGTGAGGGTGATAGTTGAAGCATTAGCAGGGAGGGAGGGAGGGAGGGGGGTGAGGGGCAGGGAGAGGCAGGGAAGGGAAGGGAGGGAAAGGGAGAGGCAGGGAGGGAAAGGGAGAGGCAGGGAGGGAAAGGGAGAGGCAGGGAGGGACAAGGAGAGGCAGGGAGAGGCAGGGAGGGAAAGGGAGAGGCGGGGAGGGAAAGGGAGAGGCAGGGAGGGAAAGGGAGAGGCAGGGAGGGAAAGGGAGAGGCAGGGAGGGAAAGAGAGAGGCAGGGAGGGACAAGGAGAGGCAGGGAGAGGCAGGGAGAGGCAGGGAGGGAAAGGGAGAGGCGGGGAGGGAAAGGGAGAGGCAGGGAGGAACAAGGAGAGGCAGGGAGAGGCAGGGAGGGACAGGGTGGAGGAAGGTACGTGTGTGAGAGTCAGGGAGAGAGAAGAGACGGCAGCAGTTAACTCTGGGCTACGGTGCGCGGTGGACCATCGGCTGTGCGCTCCACCTCTCTGATCTGTGAGACTCCCAACACCGCCAGGTCCTTCCTCCTCCTCCTCCAACCTCTTCCCCTATCTCCTCCTCCTCTTCCTCCTCCTCCAACCTCTAACCCCCTCCTCCAACCTCTCCCCCCTTCCTCCTACTTTTTATGTCACCCAACAACCTCACAGAACCTCCGGCCAACCTCGACTCACTTCTTTTGTTGATATTTTTTCAGCATTCGTAAGAGTCTCAGTGACACCTCCACAACCTACAACCTCCAGACTTCCTTATAACCTCCCAATAACCTCACATAACCTCCCAATAACCTCACATAACCTCATTTTCATTTACCTCCTCTTCCTTCACCACCACAACCTCTCACCTTCCACCACAACCTTCACAAAATCACAACCCCCAATTCCTCTCTCTCTCCATCGTTAATAACCTAGCAGAGCCGACAGCCTTGGAAACCTTACCATGTATCTCAGACTTACTAGTGAACCATCCAGGAGGTTTCAGACTTACTAGTGAACCATCCAGGGTGTTTCAGACTTACTAGTGAACCATCCAGGGTGTTTCAGTCTTACTAGTGAACCATCCAGGGTGTTTCAGACTTACTAGTGAACCATCCAGGGTGTTTCAGACTTACTAGTGAACCATCCAGGGTGTTTCAGACTTACTAGTGAACCATCCAGGAGGTTTCAGACTTACTAGTGAACCATCCAGGGTGTTTCAGACTTACTAGTGAACCATCCAGGGTGTTTCAGTCTTACTAGTGAACCATCCAGGGTGTTTCAGTCTTACTAGTGATGTATTGAACTTTGTGTTTGGACATATTTTGTATATTTTGATGATTGTGTATACACTTGTTGGAACTTCTTTTGAACTTCTATCGAACTTTTGTTCATACTGTTATCGTTGGTGGTCTAGGAATGTTGAGAACTTTTCCCAGATTTGTTGAACATTTGATTTTTGTTCTCATTTTGTTCTTTATCGACGCTGGTGTAGGTATATTTGTTTCTGAACATTGTGAAATTGCCTTAGATGTGGTGAACATTTGAACATATTATCTTTTTCCTCAATCCTGAATCTAGTTAAGGAATCGAATGGTAGAATTTCCATAAATTTTCAGAATTTTCCAAAAAATCTCCCAGAAATTACTTTAAATTCCCCAAATTTGCCCAAAATATATAAAATTTCCTTAATTTTCCCAACTTTTGTACATAAAACTAAAACCACCTGATATAAAACATCAAAGAACATACCTTTCGATTCACTAATTAAAATTTCACCTGTAATTACCTGAAATTTTAAAACATCAAATTTTAACCCATCATTGTTTAGAGTTTGTTGTTGAATCATGAATGGATTATGTCATTAGGAGTTTGTTATGTGTTAATGGCAGTTAATTACTCGTTAAGTTAGTGGTGGCAAAGGTGTGGACGTGAATGGGTGAGAGGCTGTCAAGTACATGATTACCTATTAACTTGTGGGTAATGTTATTGGAAGTGTTGTGATGGCTGTTTTCGCTCTCTCTTTTTTTGTATTTCTGTTTGTATTTCTCTCTGTCTGTATTTATGTCTATTTTTCTGTCTGTTTCTCTCTCTGTCTGTCTTTTTCTTTGTATTTCTCTCTGTCTGGCTGTCTGTATTTCTGTTTCTTTTTCTGTCAGTCTGTTTGTCTGTCTCTCTGTCTGTGTTAGAGAGAGAGAGAGAGAGAGAGAGAGAGAGAGAGAGAGAGAGAGAGAGAGAGAGAGAGTTTCACCGCCCACCTGTTGTAGTATGTGACTCTCTGACTGGTGGAACAGATCGCTCTCTCCTTCCTTCCTTCCTTCCTTACTTCCTTCCTCACCTTCTCCTTCATCCCTCACCCCCTCCTCACCCTGCTCAGTGAGACTGGTAGAGTGGGTTCCAATCCTAATGTATACCACTTATCCTAACTGTTATAACTGGGGCCTGTTATGACTGGGGCCTATATTGACTTACAACCTTGCCTAGGTCATTCCTTCGTATATGGATGTAAATTAGGATGGATGGATCTCTCTATTTCTCCCTAATTAAAGTCAACATCAATATCTTACCTCAAGTCCTTAAACCAACGTCTATGTTCTTCGTAAAACCATTTTATTATTCGTGTTTACATTATTTTCCCGGCTGTTGTCCTCTTGATGTTATCTGAAAACAAAACACAAGCATTAATCCCTTTAAATGTTACAAATAAATCCACACTATAATTATCTGTATTTGTCATGTAATAGTTTCCCCATAACCGATTTAATCCTAGGGTAATACTTAAGGCAATCGAGAAATCTCTTTTTTTTTCTGAACTTACCTTATAAAAATCCTTCCCCATAAACAGATTTAATCCCACAATAATCAGTTTAAATCCGTAATCAGTTTCTCTACCCCAAACGGTCACCTCACCCCCCGAGAGGTCATTTGTGTTACTTAATCTCCGCTAAAAAATAATAATAATAAAAAATATAACTTAATGGAGGAGTCAATAGGTTCTACATTTGGTTTAGCTCCTTCTTCAGGCCTCTAGGACCCAATTTCCACTCTCCTACTACGTGTGTGTGTGTGTGTGTGTGTGTGTAATTTACCATCAATCAAAGGATATTAAAAATACTACTTATGAATAACCTAAACCGAATGTGTTTATTAATTTACAACTTTATATCCTAAATAATTCATGAATATCAGTACTTGAAATGTCTCTGTCCGTCTGTCTGTCTGTCTGTCTATTTATCAGATCAACAGCTGATACAAACACTCACCGTATTAATTAAACAAACGGCCCAGTCAGTTTGTGTACACGCTGCCACACATCATTACCCAGAAGTATACACGCAGGCACGAGCACTTACATATATACACAAAAACTAACACCTAAATACATACATACTAACATACATTCAGATACAAACACGACCGAACTTAGGACAAAGGAAGTCGGAGGGGTTCAGAGGGTTCGGAGAGGTTCGGAGGGTTCGGAGAGGTTCGGAGGGTTCGGAGGGTTCGGAGTGTTCGAGGGGGTTCAGTTTTGGGTTCATTTCAAGGGTTCATTTTTGATATTTTAATGTTTGTCTTACGTTACTACTCCTACCATCTATTTTACTGTCTTAATGTCTGTATAATATGACCTTCACACCCGCCTCCTCACAAGGATAAGATATTAAGCAAGAAAACATGATGAACACACACACACACACCCACAGACACACACACACACACACACACACAGACGGTAAAACACCTTCATTAATCTCCTATTTCGTTCACCTGTCCTTTGGTTATCACTCCTCGTCTCGCTATCCTCATTTAAAACTAGATTAATGAGGTTTGAGGATCATGAGAGGCACCTGGACGATAAATCATTAGGATACATACATACATACATAAATACATACATACACGTCCAACTGCGTTTAATTGTACCTGTATTACCCTCAGGTGTTCGTTCACAGGTGTTCACAGGTAATTTATTCGACTAACTAATGAGAATATGTTAATTGAGAGTAACATTTATTTTCTTCCTTTATCTCAGGTAATTAACAGGAAGGTGATCTAAGTAACCAAGTTGTATTTTCTTGTTGGATTGAATTCACCTGTGACAATTCTCCCTCAAAGTGGACTGCAATTCGAATCAAATAACACTGATTCGAAACAATTACTGAATCATCGGGTGAAATAGACAAACTTTTACGATATCTTGAGTGTCAATAAGTGTTTAAGTGTTTGTTGTATAGATATAAAGTGAGAATCAAATATGTTCTTTGAGACGAATATACTGTAGAAAAGGTGAAATATAACTATGAGATAATTGAAGCAGTGGGACATTAGTGAACCAATGAACCAATGATACATTAGAACTATAATTGTACTCTGGATTACACTCAAGGATAGTCCCTCTCACTGTGTGCCATCTGTCTAATCTACCTGAGTGCTGATGATGCCTCCTATAATAACCAAGTAAGAGATGAGTCGAGATGAGTTGAAATGAGTGAAGTAGCTAACAAGACCTTCTTCCTTAACTCAAGTCTCCTCAGTTCACCAGTGGCCTGTCTCTCTCCTCCACTCCACTTAAGTGAACGCCAGTCTTGTGGGAGGTAAGTGGTAAGTGGTGCCCCCCCCCACACCGGTATTATTTCCTTCATATTTTCTATATTTTCTCTTCCGTTTTCATTTCCTTCTTCAATCTCTTTCCCAATGTCCAATCTGATTCCACCGAGTCATGTGATTCTTCCCTGATGGAGACCTTTGACTCTTTTTAATAATTACTAATACCTGTTGTTCTATACAGGTATATATAGAGAGACATAGAGCTACATAGAATAATCATTTTAAAGACTTTATACACAGAAGCAGATAACTACAAAATATAACAAGAAATACGGATTTAAGCACCCCTCAAAAAAAGCCAAAACAACGAAAATACTTTTTTTTTATTATCGTATATATCAACACAACATCAGAGTCACCACCTGTAGAAGTCGTCACCGAGGTTGTCAAACATAAGAGACGACGCAGTGACTAGTGAAGCCTCCTGGGGTAACTCTGAACCCTGAGGTGCATGAGAGGTGAAGGCTGGGTGGCGCCACTTAACTAAACTTGGACCTGAGTTGAGTGGTGCTGGCTGGTGAGGAGGGACATGGGGGTTAAGAAATATGAACATTTTGACCCAAGGAATCGAACTTCTTCCACACACACACACACACACACACAAAGGGTTGATCTGGTAACTTAGGTCATTAGGGAACAGCTGTGCTAATAATCATGACATTTAATGACCTAATTACCCGATATAATGATAGCGTGACCTTAAACAGGGGATTAATGGACATTGACCTTGTTACTGTTTGATTTTTATTTTTAGTTGTTGATATTTGTATGATGATGATGATGATGATGATGATGATGTAGGAGGAGGAGAAGAGTTGTTGTTGCTCTTTTTATTATTATTATTATTATTATTATTATTATTATTATTCCCAAATATTTAGCACAAACAACAGTCACCTGTTTCTCCTCCTTTAACACTTCCTGTCTGGGTATTGATAAGTATTTCATCTCAATTAATATTAAAACTATTACCATTAGTAGTTTCCTTATTACTTCCAGGTACAGTTACCATAAATAGCTTGATTAGGTGAATGGGGAGTAAATTAATTGATTAAGTAGCTTTGAAGTTACTATTAATGACTAGATCCGGGTTACGTCCAGGTTCAATTGAAGGGTGGAGATCGTAAACACAGATTGTATATACGTCTTATGTACTGTATGTATGAGACATGTAGATATTAACCTGTGAACTATTATTAATGCAGTAATTATTTAACTAAAATTACCTTTGAGGAAATATGAAGAAAAAATTATCAGAATTAATTTTTTTTTGTGCTTTGACGACTAAAATAATTATGAGAAAAGTTTTGATATTTTTTTTATTAATTTGTTGTTTGTAAAGCGAGAGATATTGTAATTTCTTGAAGCTTATTTGTGTATAGTGTTCTCAGTTAAGCTTCGCCACCAGGTTATTGCACCATTTTCTTCTCACTGACTGACTGACTGACTGACTGATGAAGAGAATGTAATTAACTCACTCACTCACTCAAGAACAAATTATTTTTTCCCCTGAGGTAATATTATGTAAGTTTATTCCCATTGTTTTATTGTCAGATATTTACTCACACCAACAATGGATCACCTTAAGATTAACCACCCTAAACGCTAACCCAATCAAGACCATTAGGATTTGGGTCTAATTCTAATTCGGCTCAATCCTAATGGACCCTACTTCTAATAAGCCCCCACTTGTAATGAGGTCTAACTAAGCCCCACTCCTAATGAGGTTCAATTCTAATGTGGGGGGGGCTAATGTAAATAGTTGACAGTCCCATCTGGTTAAGTTACACAAGGACATCATTAGGACAGAGGGCGTAGGGACAGAGATTCATGGATCCTTTACAGCCCTACAGTAAGTAATGGGACGGGGGATAATTAATGGTGCAGTGGTGTGTTGACAGGAAGGAGGAGACGAGAGTTGACGCCACTCCATCACGCTAGCAGGAAGGCGAAGTGTATGTGTATGTATGTGTGTGTGTGTGTGTGTGTGTGTGTGTGTGTGTGTGTGTGTGTGTGTGTGTGTAAGGCAAATGACGATGTAATTAAATCAAACATGAAATATGACATCAGGTAAAAAAAAAAATATCTTACCTGTAAAATTTGTAAACTAACAGAATTAATTAATCAGCAAGATAAAACACATTCATTTCATTCCTAGACGAGTTACTCCTGTCAAAGACCCCACGTTATGGTGTCTCGTAAGGTAATGTTACACTGAAATCCTCAATGAATAGGTAAGATGAGGTCTGGATTTCTACTTCATTTCCTCATCAAATCACCTTGAGTTAATTGTCACGAAGGAACAGCTGGTAGTGACGACCCTTGTGAGTAGTCAGGATATAACACCACGAATGTTTATATTTTTTTTAGCCTATAAGAGACATTGATGGATGACCAGGTGTGTGTATATATATAGAGTGTTGTATAAGAGGTAATGAGACAGTCTTAATACCGAACTGAAGGATGAACTCAGGTGTGGAATGATTCTCTGGTGAAATAAATGTTCGAGTCCATTAGAGTTGAAGGCCATTAAGATTCAACTCTGTAAAGACGG
>CAUDMG010000489.1:475000-487500 GCA_958450375.1 Homarus gammarus | reverse complement strand
ATATGGAATTGATCTCGAGAGTTACTTGAGTAGAAAGAGAAGAAAAATATATTACAGTTTATCCTTTGATTATATTGAAGGGGGAAGTTGATGATTGGGTTAGCCTGAGTCGATAACCCTGACGTCCACTGAGATCAATGGCCTGTGTGTCTTTGGTGATGGTGGTGGTGGTGGTGGTGGTGGAGACGCCATGTATCTTTGGGTCCATGGTGGTGGTGGTGGTGGTGGTGGTGGTGGAGACGCCATGTATCTTTGGGTCCATGGTGGTGGTGGTGGTGGTGGTGGTGGTGGAGACGCCATGTATCTTTGGGTCCATGGTGGTGGTGGTGGTGGTGGTGGTGGTGGTGGTGGTGGTGGAGACGCCATGTATCTTTGGGTCCATGGTGGTGGTGGTGGTGGTGGTGGTGGTGGTGGTGGTGGTGGTTCTGGTGGTGGTGGTTCTGGTGGTGGTGGTGGTGGAGACGCCATGTATCTTTGGGTCCATGGTGGTGGTGGTGGTGGTGGTGGTGGTGGTGGTGGTGGTGGTGGTGATGGTGGTGGTGGTGGTGGAGACGCCATGTATCTTTGGGTCCATGGTGGTGGTGGTGGTGGTGGTGGTGGTGATGGTGGTGGTGATAAGGTTATGTATGGGTGAAGAATAGGAAGAAAAAACATCAAAATATCCACACATGATCAATACATTCACCATTACACTTATATTCTTCAAGGGTTAAAGGTTAAGGTGAGGTCAATATATCAACCTTAAACTACTCTAATTGACATGTTCCGTTCATGTATAATTTCTTAACTGTTTTGAGGATTTCACTGCTATTGTGTTCTTGGAAGTCCTTATCCAATTCCTGTGGTCTTGACACATAAAAAGTTGGTGAGTGTGTCAGCCGTTTACGCCCCCTAAGTGTAGTGTAGTGTGGACATGTCAATCACCAGGTAAATACTAGGCAAAGGTAACTAGTAATAATCTTCTTCCCTTACTAGTAACAGGTGTAATCAAGATATTTTTTCTCCTAGTACACCAACACCTGTATCAATAGCATTAACTAGAGTCTTATTACTACTCTCACTACACCTGTCACACACACACACACACCGTCAGCCTCGTACAAAGCTTCCTCGTGCTGACAGTAGGCGAGACTCACAGCTGACACCTCCTCGTGCTGACAGTGCGCGAGACTCACAGCTGACACCTGGACCCGTTTGAGGTATTTGTTATTCATTTATTCTACTCGCTTACAATACGAGAGGTCAAGTAGTGGTTACAAGGTGGAGGTCAAATGATTCGTTTCATTATTTTGTATATAACCCGTTGTTAAGGTGGAGGCTGTGTAGGGGAGATTGTCCAGGGTATAAGGGGAAGTCTCTCTCTGTCTCTCTATCTCCCTCTGTCTCTCTATCTCCCTCTGTCTCTCTATCTCTCTCTATCTCTCTCTGTCTCTCTCTCCTTCCTTCTCCCCTTCTCCATCTATGACAACAGCCTTACGTGTATGTCCGTCTCTCTCTCCTTGCATATTTATCTCTCTAGGAAATGATGACTCTCTTAAAACTCCTTGACAACGACGTGAAATTATGAGAAAAAGAAATAGAAAATGAATCTTGTAATGTTTCTATAGTGATGATTGTAAGTGATCCATATAACAAAACTACTACAGAATACACTCTATGCTCGGTTGTGACTTCGTATATTAACATAACAATATACATTTAACATCACCTTAACTATTTACGATCAGTAATATACTACAACATTAACATCTCACTTATGAATTAGCATAGCATAATAAGTTCAAAGGATATATTAAAGCAGAATTGCCTTTGAACGCAACTGAGCCTCCTTGAGTTGGCCAATAAAACGAGTTTACAATCTCTGGGAATACATCAAAGGCCCCAGTGCATGTTTAAACGAGGGAAGGAAGTTGTGTGTTATTGTTTTAGTCAACAATGATGAATTTCTCTGAGTAAGTGACGAATGAATTTAGATATTAAAATTGAGAGAGAGAGAGAGAGAGAGAGAGAGAGAGAGAGAGAGAGAGAGAGAGAGAGAGAGAGAGAGAGAGAGAGAGTAGGTTAGTTATATCCATATGTACAACTTCCAGATGCAGAGCTCATTTTCTATATAAGACAAAGTTGATAGACGTATAACTCAAAAAAAAGAAAATAATTCCCCTTTTGAATAGCGATGGAACACACTGCCTCAACACGACCAAACATGACCCCCCAAAACACCGTTATATCTCCAAGGTGACACAGGTCAAGGCAGAAGGTCAATGAGGATAAATACCACTAAGGAGGACTTGACCCAACACGCACCTGGCATCCATAACACCTAAGTAGTATAGTCACACCTGTGGGAATTAACAAACTGGAATCAAGTAGAATGTAAAGGTAAAAATGTTGTTTTCTTGGGTCACCTGTACTAAGACGAAGAGACATTCAGAGAAACATTCACTCTCCTCCCTCTGTCCATGAGAGTTTCCTTGGGCCAATAGTAAGCTCTCACACGAAGAACATGACCGCCTCCTCGTGAAATAAACACAAAGAGTGGAAGGTGTGTTGACGGGGAAAGTGTTGGGTTGTGTTGCAGCTCTCGACTGACCAAGGAATACTGTGGAACTTGATGGAGTAAAAGGTGTGTCGTGTGTCGTGTGAGAGAGTGAGAGGTTTTCTGAGGCCAGGACATACACACACACAGTCACACAGTAAAGTACATTTAATCAAGCCAATATAGAACAGCGGTCTTGGGCGACGTAGTGATGATATTAACTTGTTTACACTCTTAGTTATGGAGGTACATGCAGTGACGGTGTGTGTGTGGGGGGGGGGGGGACTGAACAGGTACTTGGGGGCTGAAAAGATGCTCTGTGTGTGTGTAGGTGGGAGGGGCTGGTCACTGAGGCTGTTACACGCACTTGACAACATTGTCTTAAATCAGCCCCATCCGCTATAACGTACGTGTGTGTGTGTGTGTGTGTGTGTGTGTGTGTGTGTGTGTGTGTGTGTGTGTGTGTCAGCAGGACTCACTAGACCAAAATCGTTAACTCAAGTGGATCATTGTTATCTTGAAGGGTGGACACAGAGGCTACCATATGAACGGTCTCTTGGGTCGCCCCGTGACCAGGTGAGGGAGACACCCACACACCCACACCCACACACCCACACCCACACCCACACACCCACACCCACACACCCACACACCCACACCCACACACACACACAGCGTCATTCAAGTGGACATCCATTTAGGTTCATCCATAACGTCACTCTTCGTCACATTAACTACAAATTAACCTTAAAGTGGTGGTTAATGTGTCACTAAGATGGTAATCCTCCACCTGTACCTATTAACATATATAATTAACCTGCAATTAAATAACCTCTTATAGGGGGAGTAGAGAGTAATGTGGGGGTAATGTGGAGGGGAACATTCATCAGTTATTCTAAGTGATTTTAGGGATATGGTCTCATGTATGTGTAAATGTTTTAATAAGTAGTGTTTAAAGCGTAAGGGATGTGGTATTATAGACACTCGCTAGTACGAACACAAGTTTTATTGACATACACTCGCTAGTACGAACGAAAAGTCTTATGAACACAATCTCCTTATACAAATACGGTTCTTATTATACGTGTAACTTAAAAAAAAAAAGACGCTACTATACAAATTTTCGAATATAAGAACACCGCCCCTGAATATTTCAAAGTGTCTGACAAAGCCCAGTTAAAAATACCTATTGAATGATGTAACTTGAATGAGCTTACAGAGGCTTGGTGGACTCTGCTGAAGGAGCACTAAGGTAAGGAACGAGGTGTAGTTTACCTGTGTGTGTGTGTGTAAAGGGAGAGAAGGTGGAGGAAGTTGATTGGAGGGGGGCAGGGAATTCAAGACCTCTTCTTATATAACAAAAGGGGAATTCAAAATTATTCTTAACTCATAAACGGGGAATTCAAAAACATCCTTACCTCACAAACGGGGAATTCAAAACCATCCTTACCTCACAAACGGGGAATTAAAAAACCATTCTTACCTCACAAACGGGGAATTCAAGACTCTTTTTACATCAAAAACACTGAATTGGCTCATGAGTTGAAGCCCGTGAGATGTTTTATGTGTCTGTATCAAGGGCTAGGACACTGTGTCTCTCAGCTAGAGTAATCACACTAAAACGTGAATAAGAGAAGCCACTTATAACTGTGTGTCTTACAGTCATAAACCCGACAGAGGAAGAATAGAGGGGGGGGGAGAGCAGTGAGGGAGGGAAGAATAGTGAGGGGGAGAGAAGTGAGGGAGGGAAGAATAGTGAGGGGGGAGAGAAGTGAGGGAGGGAAGAATAGTGAGGGGGGAGAGAAGTGAGGGAGGGAAGAATAGTGAGGGGGGAGAGAAGTGAGGGAGGGAAGAATAGTGAGGGGAGAGAAGTGAGGGAGGGAAGAATAGTGAGGGGGAGAGAAGTGAGGGAGGGAAGCATAGTGAGGGGAGAGAAGTGAGGGAGGGAAGAATGGTGAGGGGGGAGCAGTGAGGGAGGGAAGAATAGTGAGGGGGAGAGAAGTGAGGGAGGGAAGCATAGTGAGGGGGAGAGAAGTGAGGGAGGGAAGCATAGTGAGGGGGAGAGAAGTGAGGGAGGGAAGAATAGTGAGGGGGAGAGAAGTGAGGGAGGGAAGAATAGTGAGGGGGAGAGAAGTGAGGGAGGGAAGCATAGTGAGGGGGAGAGAAGTGAGGGAGGGAAGCACAGTTTTTTTCCTCCATATAACGGACTATCCTTTCTCTATAATCCGTTAAACAGAGGAGTTTGCTCAGTAATAGCGGACAATGTTGAAGACTCAGGAGGCAGAGCCGGAGATGAAAACTTAAAGGTATTTACATATGAAATGTTGGATCCTTAGTGATGGCCTTGCGCGTCATCAACTGGTGGATAGGATCATTATAGTGGTGTGTGTGTGTGTGTGTGTGTGTGTGTGTGTACCTCGCCGGAAGGGTCTTGCATCAGATAGCTTCTTGGGAATAAACTGAGGTGCGGGGGGGGGTGTCCTGTAAGAGACGTGGGAGCGTGGTTAAGGGCGCAGGGAGGCGTGGTAGAGGAGCATGGAGGCGTGGCAGAGGCGCAGGGAGGTGTGGTAGAGGAACATGGAGCGTGGTAGAAGTGCGAGAGTAGGTGAACAACAACTGCCATCACGATCAACAACAACAACAACAACAATTCCTACCAACAACAACAACAATTCCTACTAAAACCAACAAGAACGACCCCCTTCCACCCTCACAAAAAAGCAGGAAAACAAGACACATTGGCTTCTGTTAGCGCGTATAGTTACCTCAATCATCACACGTTACCACCAACAACACTGAGGTCTTGAACACCACTTCCGGAACCACACACACACACACACACACACACCTGGCTTCACACACCTGATTTGACCTAGGTTGTGGGGTCTCCTATTTTGATGGCTAATTTGGTTTTGATTGGAAATGAATCCTGATGTGAGATTAGGTATTATGAATTGTTTGTGTTGAGGGAGTAATGATAATAATAATAATAATAATAATAATAATAATAATAAATCTATCCAAAACCTAACCTAACCTAACCAAAACCTAACCAAAACCTAACCAACTCCTAACCCAATCCCTCAAAACTATATAATATTCAGTACGATACGATAATTATGTGTTGCTATAGACCCGAACGAAATACTGTGTTGCAAAAAAACAAAATCAAAATGTGTGTGTAAAAAAAATCCTTACATGGCTGCAATTGTCGCGAAAAACATAACCGGTAATTGGCCAGTTATCCGTGATGGAATTCGTTCGATTAGTATCCGAATTTCTGAGTATTTAACCGAAGTCCTCCAATTTAATATCTAAGCTGAACTTCCAGTGTTTTCGGGTCACACAGTTGATCGAACTTTCGAGCTGAATAAGCGAATTTGAAACCGAACTCCGATGAAAAGTTCGGTTATCGGAGATGTTTGGTTAAGAAAAGACCAGTTAACAGAGACACGGACATTACCTTAGTTATATTTATCTTAGTTACCTCTCTCTCTCTCTCTCTCTCTCTCTCTCTCTCTCTCTCTCTCTCCCTTTCCTCTCTCCTTTTTTCCAGGGCGAGTAAAAGCACTTTGCGTGGTTTAATACAATGTCATAATAGTTTCCGTTATACTCACTGTGTGTGTGTGTGTGTGTGTGTGTGTGTGTGTGTGTGTGTGTGTGTGTGTGTACTCTTTTCCTTCTGTATAACAAGGAACGAATGACGTCATCACAAAGTCAGGGCTGTCGAACATAAGGAACAAGACATTAATGAGGTAACAGACCCCCCCCTCACCCCTTCGCCCCCTGACCTCCAAAGACTCCCTTCACCCCCTGACCTCCAAAGACTTCCTTCACCCCCTGACCTCCAAAGACTCCCTTCACCCCCTGACCTCCAAAGACTTCCTTCGCCCCCTGACCTCCAAAGACTCCCTTCGCCCCCTGACCTCCAAAGACTTCCTTCGCCCCCTGACCTCCAAAGACTCCCTTCGCCCCCTGACCTCCAAAGACTCCCTTCACCCCCTGACCTCCAAAGACTTCCTTCACCCCCTGACCTCCAAAGACTCCCTTCGCCCCCTGACCTCCAAAGACTCCCTTCACCCCGTCACCCCCCCCCCTCAACCCCTTCGCTCACATCAATAATTCACTCAAAAAACGACATATCCTGAAATCTTTGAAGGATACGGTTTCAAATAAGCAATGTCCTCCAGGATATGACGAGTTGATCTTTCCACCGCCACCAGGGACTGAGATCGAGACCCTGAGACCAGAGAGCTGAGACCACAAGGACAGAATAGGGGGCTTAGATTAGAGCTCGGGTTATAGGAGGGGGCTTAAACTGTACTCTGATTTTGGTTAAGAAAGGCAGCTTTTAGGTGAGAATTCAGCTTAATATTTAGAAAAAAAGGCTTGAGTGAGAAGTCTACTTATGTACTAAGAACCCTCGAAATGAACCCTTAAATTTGAGCCCCCTTAAAGAGAACCCTTAAATTTGAGCCCCCTTAAAGAGAACCCTTAAACTTGAACCCCTTAAAGAGAACCCTTAAACTTGAACCCCTTAAAGAGAACCCTTAAATTTGAACCCCCTTAAAGAGAACCCTTAAATCTGAACCCTCGATGTGAACCTTTAAATGTGACCCCGGAAATGAACCCTTAACTGAGAGATATAAAAGTGGTGTTGTTTTGCACTACTTCAATGACGACAGCAAAAGGGGGGGGGGGTGATGAGGAGGAAGGGGGAGGGGAGGGGGAGGAAGGGGAGGGGTAGGAGGAAGGGAAAGGGGGAAATATCACAGTGACAAACACAAAGGAATGTGGTCGATTCATAGGACATGCCATTGTGTGGGTGATGGAACTGAGGGATGAATATAACACGTTCTTTCTTTCTTTCTACTATCTCCCTCTCTCTTTCTCGTCTTCATTAGTACTCTCTCGCCCCTGGGAATGGGACAACTGACCGCCGCCATCTGACCGCAGCCCAGTTTGGTTAGGTTTGGTTAGGTTAGGTTAGGTTGTCAACAAAAAGTTCCATATGGCGGCCATTAAAAAGCGGCGAGTTTCCCGCGGCCAGTGAGGCTGCGGCCAGCTGCGGCCAGATGGCGGCGGCCAGTTGTCCTAGACCCCTCGGCCCTCGCTCTTTCTCTCTCTTTCTCTTTTGTCATCTCTCTCTCTCTCTCTCTCTCTGCCACATTTCTATACCACACAACAAAACTAACATCAAACACAATATAAATCAACTCTATATACACCATCCATAAAGTCCATTTCACATCATCAGTTCCATCCATTAAAGTGTATAGTGTATAAAACGTAGTGTATAGTGTATAGTGTATAGTGTAGAGTGTAGAGTGTATGGTGTATACAATAATCAACCTGTGGTCGATATGTTGTGAAGGTCATACTCTACCCCACGTCTCACCAAGTCAACACCTTGTTATGGTTGTGTGAGCACGACCCAAAGCTTTACTGTAGAGCTTACGAGAGTCTGATTCAGTCCTGTCTCTTGTGTTGGTACAGTTCAGTTACGTATACACTCAGTCAATCAGTTAATTAATCAGTCAATAACTCACTCACTCACTCACTCACTCCAGTAATTAATAAAAGTGCCATTCCCGTGACTCTTAGTTGGCAAAAACGATATATTATTAATATACAGTATACCAATTCACAGTGACACTTATACCGATATGCTAATAAAAAGAAAACCTTCTCTCGCTGGGGGGGAGAGGGGAGGGGGGGGGGGATAGGCAGTGACGGTGAGACAGTATCGACATTCATACTGGACACGCTATTGAGGCACAGGTGTACCAGGTATTCAGGTAAGGTGATTAATATAGTTCCTGAGCAGGTGTTACTATTCTAAAGGATTATGATGCATGATTTAGTAAATAGCCAAGAATATTTCAGGGTGTGTGGGTGTGTGTGTGTGTGTGTGTGTGTGTGTGGGTGTGTGGGGGTGTGTGTGTGGGGGGGGTGTGTGTGTGGGGGGGGTGGTAACATGTACGTCTCACCTGAGTTTGTTGTCATGTGTTTGTACAAGGATGTGTGAGACTTTCTGGCCAACTATGTGTCTTTTGTGGTCGCAGGTGTGAATAAGTAATTACCTGTTGATGTCCCACCTGAGTTTAGAGAAGTTGCTGGAGGGTTAAATCATCGTCCTCAAAGGGTTAAATCATCGTCCACAAAGGGTTAAATCATCGTCCACAAAGGGTTAAATCATCGTCCTCTAAGAGTTAAGTCATCGTCCACAAAGGGTTAAATCATCGTCCACAAAGGGTTAAATCATCGTCCTCAAAGAGTTAAATCATCGTCCTCAAGGGTGACTGGGTAGAAAGATCATGAGTTATTTCCTATCACTGCATGAGGGGAGGACAAGGAAGCCATATCGCTGTTTTTTCCTCGTGTTTACAACTCTCACAGCCCTCACGGTGCAGCTCAGGGTCTTGAAGGAGGTGTCCATACTCCATGACTCTCTCGTTTACCAGAAAACTTTTATCAATTGTTGTTGTCTCTATAAATTTGTTTGGGTGTTTTCTTTTGTCAAGTGCCGCTGAATCCGCCCCGTTCTTGAGATTACTTTACAAGAACTCGACGCGGATGTAAATAACGCCTTCATGTCAACACTGGCTGTGAATTCTGTTTGTTTACATTGAGTTATTATATTGTTGAACGTTTTGAGTTTAGGTAGAGTCTCAGTGATTATTATTATTATTTTACTTGAACTTTTATGAATAAATATTTTAGTAAACCTCCGAAGAAATGTAATTTATTTTAATACTTAATGACAAAAAATACGAAAACTATAAAAAAAATACAAAAAAAAAAACAAGAATTTCACGAAAAAAGAAGTATTATGTTTAACAAAGTATAAATAAAATGCAATGAAATACAACCCTTCCTAAAACTGTCATACCAAAAAAATACTTATAACGAAACGATATTATTGCAGAATGAGTGATTTCACCTCCAACTGTGTTCATTATATTGCTGTACATCCATTAAAGCTTATCAAAAAGTCATATACACTCTGAATTTTGTTATACATTATATAAAGCATTCACTAAACCATCTGATATACAATATAAAAAGAAACGTTGTCAAATATAACTTTTTTTTAACTACTGATGTATATAATAAAAAAAATATAATAATTTAAATAAAAAATAAACGCCCACACACACACACACACACACCCACACACACACACACACACGCCCACACACACACACACACACACACACACACACACTCACATACGCCCGCACACACACACACACACACACACGTATATTTTATAGGGGTAAAAATTTTTGTTAAAATCATAATAATTTAGTAACATTGTGACTGTCTTCTTGTGTGGGTTGGGTTGGGTTGTACACACACACACACGTCAAGAGCATTACTACCACCCCCCCCCCCCCTCTCTCTTTCTCTCCTTTACGCCCTATTTCTTCAGTTTACGACGTTCAAGGGGCAGAGAAGACGCCCTCTCTTCGGCCCTTACCCTAAATAATGTATCCATGTTTCAATTATACTCCGACCTGCTGAGTGGTGCACGGCGGAGAGAGAGAGAGAGAGAGAGAGAGGTGTCTGTGTGTATGTGAATGAGAGGGATAATGTGAAGGGATGTTTTGTCGAATGTTACATCACCTCTACAATCCCCTCAACAAACACACATTCATCAACATTAAATATTTACGTGAATGTGACTTTAATCCCTTTTCTCGTTACCTGTGTTACCTTAATTCTTTCATTAATTACCTGTTGTTGTTACTAATTCCAGGTGTTGATAATAGCATCCGGATTTACCTGATATACGGAATAAAAATGATATTAATTTTTGTATAATGTAATATTTTTTTTTCTACCTTGTGATATTTTAAAAAAAGAATTGAAGTTTGTTTTCGTAAATTATAATAAATATTTTCTCTGGGATTAAATTGGTTTGTTTTATGATGATTGTTAGACGAGTAATTCATTAAATGTACGACACCCCCCCACACACACCCCCCACACACACCCACCCCCCCACACACACCCCCCACACACACCCACCCCCCCACACACACCCCCCACACACACCCACCCCCCCCACACCCACCCCCCCACACACACCACACCCCCCACACACACCCACCCCCCCACACACACCCACCCCCCCACACACACCCCCCCCACACACACCCCCCCCACACACACCCACCCCCCCACACACACCCCCCCCCACACACACACACCCACCCCCCCACACACACCCACCCCCCACACACACCCCCCCCACACACACACCCCCCCACACACCCCCCCCACACACACACACCCACACACACACCCACACACACACACCCCCCACACACACCCCCCCCCCCACACACACCCCCCCCACACACACCCCCCACACACACCCACCCCCCCCCCCCCACACACCCCCCCCCCCACACACACACACCCACCCCCCCCACACACACCCACCCCCCACACACACCCCCCCCACACACACACCCCCCCACACACACCCCCCACACACACACCCACACACACACCCACACACACACACCCCCCACACACACCCCCCCCCACACACACACCCACACACACACACACCCCCCACACACACCCACCCCCCACACCCCCCCCCCCACACACCCCCCCCCACACACACACCCAGACAGAGCACTAGTCTCCACAAATGTTTACCAGTGAGAAACGACTAGACAAGCTCTAGGAGGATTAAGATGTCATACACGCTTACACAGCCCTGAATACCTGCAATAAACAGACCAACACACTCGCTCTATTGCCAAACATACAGGCTGTAAACCTTTCCTCCACAATCATATAAACAAAACACAATATCACCAAGAGGAATATTATATACCCATAGATGTTGTTTATATTATCACCCAGGAAATATAAATTGTTTCCCGTAAGTAAACAAAAGACGGTGAAGATATTTATTAAGTGAGGAATATTTACGTTATATTCACCAACACACACACACTAGAGACTGCACCATCATCTCTACTAACGAGACACTACACAACACTATGCTCCTCATGTTAGTTTTGGCTTGGCTGACAACAATATCTCGTTGGAAGAGCAATAATGGTCTCGTGGAGTAACTGAGCCAGGATATTCTTAGTGTTGTGAGGTAAAGTGACCAGATGGGCCCCCATGTCCCAAGGGGCGCCCAGTCCTAACGGGCCAACAGTCCTAAGGGGGCCCCCCCAAGTCCTAAGGGGCCTTAATCTTAATGGACCCCATTCTAGAGATCTATTCTAAAGCTCGACTCAATCAAACTTTTGAATACTGTAGGTCAAAGGTTATTACTCTCTCTCTCTCTCTCTCTGTCTCTCTCTCTCTCTCTCTCTCTCTCTCTCTCTCTCTCTCTCTCTCTCGTACTGCCACCCACGGTCCATTACACGTCCACTATTACTTAGGTTTTAATGGGAAAAAATAAAACATTGGTTGTGAAGTATAGCAGAGTAGACCTGTTTCTCATTATGAGCTGGAGTGAGGGAGTGGGGAAGGGAGTGAGGGAGAGAGTGAGGGAGGGAGGGAGTGAGGGAGGGAGGGAGGGAGGGAGGGAGGGAGGGATGGATGGCGTGGGGGAAGGAACAAGTGAGAAAGGGATGGAGTGAGGGAGGGAATGAGAAGGAGTAGGAAGAAGATGATGGGAGAAAGAGGAGGAGGAAGAGAAGGAGGAGGAGGAGGAGGTGGGAAACGAAAGAGACAGACAGACAGACAGACAGACAGACAGACAGACAGACAGACAGATATTCATAACTTGTCGGTATGTGAAGAAAAAACCCAAAACATTACTCTACAACCCAGAGCCACTAATTGAAATTCTTGTGATGTTTCTTGTCTCTTTCCTATTTATATAACGAACGAAATAAATAAAACAAATGACGATTAAAACAGTAAAAAAAAAAACACTGGAGAGAGTTTGTTCATAAGTAAATTCTGATCGTGTTGCGTTGTG
>CAUDMG010000489.1:460000-470000 GCA_958450375.1 Homarus gammarus | reverse complement strand
CCAGGCTGTCTTCCTCTCCAACCACCCAGTCTGTCTTCCTCCCCAACCACCCAGGCTGTCTTCCTCCCCAACCACCCAGGCTGTCTTCCTCCCCAACCACCCAGGCTGTCTTCCTCCCCAACCACCCAGTCTGTCTTCCTCCCCAACCACCCAGTCTGTCTTCCTCCCCAACCACCCAGTCTGTCTTCCTCCCCAACCACCCAGTCTGTCTTCCTCCCCAAACACCCAGTCTTGTCTTCCTCCCCAACCACCCAGGCTGTCTTCCTCCCCAACCACCCAGGCTGTCTTCCTCTCACAAATCAATCCTCATAATTCTCTCTTTCTCTTTAAACTACAAATTCATGTCTATTTATTTTTTATTCTCAAACTATAAACTTTTTTTTAGAGACTATTTATCGTCGACATCTTTCTCGAAATTGGATATTCCTCTTGGGTGTTTTTTGATGCGTTATTACGGGACAAGAATCCATAACTTCTCACCTTGAAGCAACTCTCTTTTGTATCTTTCCTGGGGCAGTGTTGAGGCGTGTGACGTGAGGCATAGTGGCGTGTGTGTGTGATAGTGGCGTGTGTGTGTGATAGTGGCGTGTGTGTGTGTGATAGTGGCGTGTGTGTGTGATAGTGGCGTGTGTGTGTGATAGTGACGTGAGGCATAGTGGCGTGTGTGTGTGATAGTGGTGTGTGTGTGTGATAGTGACGTGAGGCATAGTGGCGTGTGTGTGTGATAGTGGTGTGTGTGTGTGTGATAGTGGCGTGTGTGTGTGATAGTGGCGTGTGTGTGTGATAGTGGCGTGTGTGTGTGTGATAGTGGCGTGTGTGTGTGATAGTGGCGTGTGTGTGATAGTGGCGTGTGTGTGTGATAGTGGCGTGTGTGTGATAGTGGCGTGTGTGTGTGTGATAGTGGCGTGTGTGTGTGATAGTGGCGTGTGTGTGTGATAGTGGCGTGTGTGTGTGATAGTGGCGTGTGTGTGTGTGATAGTGGCGTGTGTGTGTGATAGTGGCGTGTGTGTGATAGTGGCGTGTGTGTGTGATAGTGGCGTGTGTGTGTGTGATAGTGGCGTGTGTGTGTGATAGTGGCGTGTGTGTGTGTGATAGTGGCGTGTGTGTGTGATAGTGGCGTGTGTGTGATAGTGGCGTGTGTGTGTGATAGTGGCGTGTGTGTGTGATAGTGGCGTGTGTGTGATAGTGGCGTGTGTGTGTGTGATAGTGGCGTGTGTGTGTGATAGTGGCGTGTGTGTGTGATAGTGGCGTGTGTGTGTGATAGTGGCGTGTGTGTGTGATAGTGGCGTGTGTGTGTGTGATAGTGGCGTGTGTGTGTGTGATAGTGGCGTGTGTGTGTGTGATAGTGGCGTGTGTGTGTGTGATAGTGGCGTGTGTGTGTGTGATAGTGGCGTGTGTGTGTGTGTGATAGTGGCGTGTGTGTGAAAGTAGTGTGTGGGAGGTGCTAGATGAAACATAGTACTATCTGATTGGTGGATGTCTAGTGACGTCATCGTGGATATTCTAACGCCAACCAATTACAGGCGAGAAAAGGTGAAACGTCATTAAGGGCATCAAGCGAGTGTAATTAATGACACGAATGAGACATAACGACGAGAATCAATCTCTGGTAACGTGACCACTGATGATTACAACCACCACCATTAACAACAACCACAATCAATCAACCACAATCAACCACCACAATTTCGCTCGCCACGGAGATAATGTCATTCCTGTGAGCTGAAATTATTAAACATGGCGATATCTCTCTCTCTCTCTCTCTCTCTCTCTCTCTCTCTCTCTCTCTCTCTCTTATTCATTGTCTGTTGCCTCCTCTTCTCCCCTCTCCCTCCTCCTCTTCTTCCTTCTCTTCCTCTTCCACTCCTCCTCCTACTCCTCTTTCTGCTCCTATTCTTCCTCTTCCTCTTCCTCCTATCCTCCTCCTCCTCTTCCTCCTCGTGTTACTCCTCCTCCTATACCCTTTCCTCCTCCTCCTCCTGTTCCTCCTCCTCCTCCCTCCCTCCTCCTCTTCTTCCTTCTCCTCCTCTTCCACTCCTCCTCCTCCTCTTTCTGCTCCTATTCTTCTTCTTCCTCCTCCTCCTGTTCCTCCTCGTCCTTCCCTTCCTCTTCCCTCCTCTCTTTTCGGCATAAACTTCACACTTTCATCTATTGTTAACTCAGAACAGCTCGAGTGGAAGGAACATTTTAATGAGTTCCTTCATCTTATTCTTAGTTGGATCGTCTAACTATTTACTATTGTTTATATACATCTCTGTCTGCCTGTGGGTGGATGAGGGTGGGTGGAGGAGGGTGGGTGGATGAGGGTGGGTGGAGGAAGGTGGGTGGAGGAGGGTGGGTGGAGGAGGGTGGGTGGAGGAGGGTGGGTGGATGAGGGTGGGTGGAGGAGGGTGGGTGGAGGAGGGTGGGTGGAGGAGGGTGGGTGGAGGAAGGTGGGTGGAGGAGGGTGGGTGGAGGAAGGTGGGTGGAGGAGGGTGGGTGGAGGAGGGTGGGTGGAGGAGGGTGGGTGGATGAGGGTGGGTGGATGAGGGTGGGTGGAGGAGGGTGGGTGGAGGAGGGTGGGTGGAGGAGGGTAGGAGGAGGGAAGGAGGAGGGAAGGAGTGATGGTAGGTAGATGGAGGAAGGAAGGAAGGAGTGGTCACTTTCTCAAACTTGCCTCATTATACCAGCCAACCAAGAGGGTAAATCATTATAGGGAAAAGTATTTGTTGATTCATATTCAGTAAACATCTTTTGGGGCTATTATTATTATTATTATTATTATTATTATTATTATTATTATTATTATTGTTGTTGTTATTGTTGTTATTGTTATTGTTGTTATTGTTATACGACACAATAAAATACCAGTACTGTGACATTTTACCACATCAAAAATAATTCATCTCATATTTTAATTTCTAAGTAACTACCAATTAGAGTTAACAAGCCGAAAATAAATACAATTATTAATGATGGTAAGAATTCAGGAGTGGAAAGGTCAATGGTAATAGACAGATAAATATTTGTATTAATTAGTCTATTTACTTTATATTTACTGTACGTATTAATTAATTTTCTCAACCAGTTACTGTCTCCACAAAACATGACCTTTGAGTGTCTGTCTGTCTGTCTCGCTGTCTATCTGTCTCTCTGTCTCTCTGTCTGTCTCTCTCTGTCTGTCTCTCGCTCATCCAAATTCTTAATTTTTCGTACACTGACCTCCCTAATCAAGCAGTGTGTGTGTGTGTGTGTGTGTGCGTGTGTGTGTGTGTGTGTGTGTGTGTGTGTGTGTAACAGCCGTAACAGACATCAAGCAGCAGCAGCATCAAACAGCAACACAATTCACAACTTCTGACGACAGGAAATAATTTTCTGTGATGACTCGACAAGTGGAAGTCTGGTTGAGGAAGTCCACCACAGTCTTGAGTCCATGAGTCTATAAGGCTTAAGTCTCTCCCATCAACTAGAGATATAAACAACGTGCTAAGAGACTCATTGAGGCTACAACAAAAACAAAAGAGTCTCAATGCTAACAAGAGGTTTGAGAACGTATCTAATTGGTTCACTTAACTACTCAAAAGTGATTCTTAAGATTTCGTATCATGAATTTTCACCATAAGAAGAACTGCAAGAAAGTATCTAGTTGGTCTATATAACTATGACCTCAAAATTGCGTTAAGACTCTACTCTAATAAGATGAACTCTCTTATTGTGAGTTAGGAGGAACCAGGCGGTGGGAGGGAGCGGTAGCTGAGTGGAAAGAACTCTCACCTTCCGTCCTAATGGTCGCTGGATCGCACCCCCCCCCCCCCCCCACTCAGGTAACACAGTAATAAATAGATTCCTTATTTTACAGTTGAGGATTGAAGATGGTCGAGTGTAGTACCGCAGGATTATTACGAGGCAAAAAGACCACCAACACATCCTCTCCTGTCCTCCTGAGATGGATGATAGGATAGATAAGGGTAGGATAGTCCCAAGACCACCTACACATCCTCTCCTATCCTCCTGAGATGGACGAGTGGATAAACAAGGATAGAGGAAGGGAACAACATACACTAGAGACACTATTTCCTGAGTTAAACTTCGTCCAAGAGATGAAATGCCGGGGATTCTTAAGACCCAGAATGGAATGTGTTGGTGAACCTTGAACTAGTTGAAGTAAACATGAGCGTGTGAGACCTGAGCCAGAGGGTAGCACCATGACTCACAAGGCTATAACAAGAAGAACAACATGATGTATTAGTGCATAACTCCGTGAAGAACAAAGTAAGTCAGCTTAGACTACCCATGAAGAACAATAATACTCTCACTTATCATTTGATGAAGAACAAAATATTTGACAAAGAAAATGAAACAAAACAAACACACAACGAAAGAAAATGAAACAAAACAAACACACAACGAAAGAAAATGAAACAAAACAAACACACAACAAAGAAAACGAGATCAAACACACGTACACTACAGAGGGGGGCGGGGGGACTTATCATTCCGGCATACCAGCCAATAAAACCCACAAAAACCGAGTACATATATTTTTACACACTGTATGTAAAATGGCGAAGGCTTAAGGGCATCAACGACCAGAGAATGAATATATATTTTTTTATGCATATTGAACGTGGAACGGAATAGATTTAGAGCGATATTTTTTTCCGATAAAACAAAAGGGGGAATTTTAGTGAATCTAACTAATGAAAAGCCGAAATATCTGATTATGTATCCCCCCTTTCCCCCCTTTCCCCCCCTTACCCCCCTTTCCCCCCCCTTCCCCCTCCCCCCCCTTTCCCCTCTTTCCCTTCTTCCAAAAGAAAAAAAAATAGTCTATCACTAAAAAGAAAACGAAGCATTTACATTTACAATTCACCGGTAACTATTATAATTTTAAGCACTATTTCCATAATGATCAGAATTCGAAAAAAAAAATTATTCATGCATATACTAGACAGACCACAGAGCAATTTAATATACCCCCTCCCCCAAGAAAGAGATAAGTGAAGAGGGGGATAATAATAATAATCTGAGACGGAAATTTGATCCCGGAGATTGTAAAAGAAAGGAAATGAGTTAATTAATACTTACACAAAAGCAGGATAGCATTGTCTTCACCCTCAGATGATGGTTATGACAGCTGTAGTGAATTGAGTGTCTGTATGTCTGTCTGTCTTTCTCTATGTTAGTTTGAGACACATGTGACCCCTGAGAACATCATACTTTGAGGCCTTTATACATTTATCTGAGTATAACGAGTGATATGACGAGCCACTGTGTGAACCTGTTATATGGTGAGTCTATATTAATTATTTTTTTTTTGTGATGGGGGATCAGTAATTACGTGTTTTAAAGTGAGATGGTTTTATTTTTTTTAAGTGTTTGGTTAAAATTAGGTGAGAGAGAGAGAGAGAGAGAGAGAGAGAGAGAGAGAGAGAGAGAGAGAGAGAGAGAGAGAGAGAGAGAGAGAGAGAGAGAGTGAACGAGAAACAATACTTCGCCTAATTAGTGAAAAACAAAATAAATCTAGAATGAAAGAAAGATTAAATAAAAGAGAAGAAGATAAAAGAAAATCAAGAAAGAAAGTAAAACAAAAACAAAACGAAGATGAAAGAAAAAAAAACAGACGAAAAAGTGAGAGAGAAGACGAAGAAAAACGCCTTACAAGACAGGTTAATGAGACTGTATCTCACCTGTGGAGGAGCTCAGGTATCGGAAACTGATTAGATACCTGCCTCTTACCTCCCCACCTGGTCAGTAGCTGTCTCGTTTCTCCCCAATTCATCATCCTTACATACATACATACATACATACATACATACATACATACATATAGCCTCACCCCCATCTCCCACCCCACCATTCTCCTTCCCCCACCATCTTTAACCACCATCCCCCCCCCCCCCTTTCCTTCGAGGGGGTTCTAGACTAATTGCACCGGGTCATTTACATAGCAAGGTGAGGTGTGTGTGTACTGGTGGGTGACGAACATTTTAACCCAATCAGCCTAGTGATGACTGTGTGGCCTCCTTCAGGTGACTGTGTGGCCTCCTTCAGGTGACTGTGTGGCCTCCTTCAGGTGAGCATCGAGACCTTACGAATTTCTTCAACATCTTCCCGAGAAGTCAAGACGATGGTGTCTTAAGTCTTCCCTGTCTGCCATTTTTATCTTCTTTTACTTTCTCTCTCTCATTTTCTCTCATTTTCTCTCAGTCTCTTTCGTTATTCCATCGTTATTTACTCTCTCTCTCTCTCTCTCTCTCTCTCTCTCTCTCTCTCTCTCTCTGTCCAATTAGTATGACAGATTCGGCTTGTTTTTTATTTTCTTTCACGGGTTCAGTAGGGTGGGAATCAGTAGGGTGGGAATCAGTAGGGTGGGAATCAGTAGGGTGGGAATCAGTAGGGTGGGAATCAGTAGGGTGGGAATCAGTAGGGTGGGAATCAGTAGGGTGGGAATCAGTAGGGTGGGAATCAGTAGGGTGGGAATCAGTAGGGTGGGAATCAGTAGGGTTGGAATCAGTAGGGTGGGAATCAGTAGGGTGGGAATCAGTAGGGTTGGAATCAGTAGGGTGGGAATCAGTAGAGCTGGAATCAGTAGGGTTGGAATCAGTAGGGTGGGAATCAGTAGGGTGGGAATCAGTAGGGTGGGAATCCATTCACACTGTACCTCAATCCTAATGGTTAGATATGGTTGGGGCCTATTAGAACTGGGGCCTATTAGAACTGGGACCTATTAAAGTGGGACATACTTAAACTTGGAGTTATAAAATTGGGTACATCAAGACTGTGAGCTATTAAAAGGGGCATATTATAAATGGGAGCTATTAAAAGGGGCATATTATAAATGGGAGCTATTAAAAGGGGCATATTATAAATGGGAGCTATTAAAAGGGGCATATTATAAATGGGAGCTATTAAAAGGGGCATATTATAACTAGGAGCTATTAAAAGGGGACAGCATAACTAGGAGCTATTAATCTAGGTTACATCACTCACTAAAAACAACAACAAATATTTCTATTTGTATAAGGAAAATGTTTGACCTGTGTGTGAGTAAACAGTGCCGTGAAAAATACTAACAATGCAAACAAGCAAACAAGATCAACCCAGATAAACAAATGTAAAACAATAATTAGTTAAATGACTATAGGATAAATGAGAGATAGGGAGAAATAGGAGAGAGAGGAGAATAAGAATTGAACAAGATATAACATAAAGATCATAAGTATGGTGGCACAAGAACACAAACACACACACACACACACACACACACACACACACACACACACACGGCTGTCTCCCGGGGTCCATAATTTTCCACCACACTGTCGCAACTTTGTGTGGAGAGCAGAGAATTTATCCCCTGAACCAGCTCCCACTTTAGTATATTACCGACTCTTAACTCAGCATAGCCTTAGGAAAGTTGAGGTAGAGTCTGATCCAAATAAATAACTAATTACTTTTGTTTAATTAGAAGAGATATATATGTAGTATGTCTCTTAGGGTCTCAGGGGTACTTAGTTATGAGTGGTTAGATGAGTGACGAATACAATAAATTATCACCCAGGTATTAACTGATAACAATATATAAATAAACAACTACACTTCTCATTTTTCATCATAATAACACAACTAAACCTCTAACTTGAAAAAAAATGTTAATAAAAAAAATATCCAAAATGAAAAAAAAAAACGTGAAAAAAAATATCTGAACTTACATTTTAATTCGTTTCTCTTATAACAGGGAAGGAGGGATTGTAGTCACTGCTCTGGGCTCATCCTCGTGATTATGGGTTGAGGAGGAACGTGTGTATCCATTCCTTCAGTCTTGTCGTGTGTATATCTGAGGAGGGAAGAGAGAGACAGTGGATTAATTAAAAAAATCATTATAATATTTCAAGCATAAACATTCTTATATCACCTTTATATAAATCTAACCATATTTAGTTTTGTGATTAGTTATATACATTCATCATCATCATCATCATCATCATCATCATCAAGCACCCAACACTACCTGAGTCTGGTACTAACATCAGATAGACTCCTTACCAAACCCGAGCGTCTGTCTGTCTATCTGTCCATTTGCTGTACACTGAGACTGAGAAACCAACACCCTAGGCTGTAATCCATGACCACAAGACCCTGTCAGCACAAACTTTAAATTGCTTCCCTGTTCTCAATATATACCGACCATCTGTTGGTTATCTGGTGGAAAACGACTGGCTCTGATTGGCTGTTTCGCTAGCCACTCAGATATGGGGTAACATAACCTTAGAGACGCATATCTTCCATATCTCTTCTCAGTTTTTTATGAAATTATACATTTTATTCACTTTTAAACATCTTGATCGAATATTTCTCTACTGTTTCATGTGGTATGGGATTACGTTACTTAAATAAATAAATAAATAAATAAATAAATAATAAAAAGACGAGTTCGGATGAGTGAAGGGAGATCAGTGAACCTTCTGGTTGTCGACCTGTGACTCTCCCATGACTCTCTGTCCCTCGTCTAGTGTTGTCCTGACGTCCCGGCTACTAGTACACAGTATACAGGGTGTTGTTCCTACTAGTACACAGTATACAGGGCGTTGTTCCTCCCTGTACACAGTATACAGGGTGTTGTTCCTCCCTGTACACAGTATACGGGGTGTTGTTCCTCCCTGTACACAGTATACAGGGTGTTGTTCCTCCTAGTACACAGTATACAGGATGTTGTTCCTACCTGTACACATAATAGAGGTTTTGCTTCTACCCAGGACATTAAAAGTATATATATTTCTTAATTATATAAATAACTCGTACTCCCTATAATATTTCATAATTAATTCTAACAATTCTCTTGCACTGGAATTTCCCAAGTAGCATTTTTAAGGTATTTTTTGGTATTTAACTTGAAATTGACTCCAGGCAGACAGTGGAAAGTGGAGGAAATTGTTTACTTATAAGCCGGATACTCAAAGCCGGATAATCAAAGCCGGATACTCAAAGTTTTTCTTATCTAGTGGTAAAAAGAGAAGTATTTTCGGTAGATGCACAATGCAGTTTCAGAGCCATTAAGAGTGTAATGTTTTTGTCGTGTGAGAGTCAAATGGGCTGTGTCTTGAGATAAACAGCGAGGAGGAAAGCCATTATCGTTAGCGCCTTTATGAATCCGAGTTTAGGATCCGGATTAAAAAAAAATAACGTCAATTATCTCTCCTGTTTGATATTAAGTTAATGAATTTAATTTATTTAAAGTCTTAGTGTAATACTGACGCCATTTTGTACATTACATTCATGCTATAGATGAAGTGAAACAGTTTCCAATTACAAGAACACTCAACTTCACGAGCGCACTTGAGAAAACGGGTTCCAAGATATATTCGTATTTACCCACATGCAACGTTCCAACAATATGTGAGACTCTGCGTCAACACTCGACCCAATAGTCTACAGAAACAGAGTTAGTCTCGTGTAGGCGTGGCTGAGACAAGTCACTCTGGAATGGTAACACTGTAAGGTAATATACGACTTACAACCTGGGCCCAGTGTGTGTGTGTGTGTGTGTGTGTGTGTGTGTGTAGGAGAAAGAAAGAAAGAAAGAAAGAAAGAAAGAGTATCCCACTGCCACAAGGAGGAAAGAGAGTAACCATTAACAAAACAAGCCAGCATCGTAAAACTAATTTTGTTTCTCATTTGACCCTCTTAACCCGACAAACACCTTTCATATACTGGTGATAGAGGCAGTCACTCACCACTAATTAAACGAAGCCTCGACCATGTAACAAAAATTAACTCCTTGAAGACGAGGGAGTTTAAACCATCGTCTCAAAGGGGTTAAATTATCGTCTTCAAAAGGGTTAAATTATCGTCCTCAAAAAGGTTGAACTGTCATCCTCAAAGAGGTTAAATTATCGTCTCAAAGGGTAAACCATCGTCTTAAAAGGGTTATTCAAAAGGGTCAAATTGTCATCATCAAAGGGTTAAACCATCGTCTCAATGGGGTTAAACCATTGTCTCACAGGGTTAAATCGTCGTC
>CAUDMG010000489.1:452500-457500 GCA_958450375.1 Homarus gammarus | reverse complement strand
AGTCGCTGCTTCTATTACTCTATAAGTTCTGTCTGTCTGTCTGTCTGTCTGTCTGTCTGTCTTCCCACACTCCAACCTCTTTCAGATATCAAGTGTTTACATAACTTTTCTCAAAGGTATTTAACACATAAACTGGTAACCTACAAGACTGACTTCAAGCAGAGGGCGAAAAAAAGTGTTTAATATCCCTATCTATTAGTAAATTGTAAATAAACTGTAAATGAAAAAGACACCAGAAGCCACAAGCCGACTCCACTGAAATAAAAATCAGAATTGTTGCGTTTAGTTACGAGAGAAAACACGCCATAAAAATTGAGTAAAATCGGGAATAAATGGAGAAAGGTTCGAAATGTTTTAATGGTGGGATACCTATTTCTTGTGGTGATGGAGGGAGAGGAAGGAGAAGAAGAGGAGGTAGAGGGATAGAGAGGATGAATAAGGAGAAGGAGAGGCATGGGGAGAAGAGGAGGAAGGTAGAGGGATAGGGAGAGATGGTGGAAAGAGGAGGAATAGGATAGATGAGAAGTGAAGGAGAAGAGAAGGGGAGGGGATAATACAGGAGGAGGATAGAGGGGTAAAAGAAAAGGGTAGGAGAGAAGGGAAGGGGATGGAGTGAAGAAGAGAGAGGGGAGGGGAGGAGAGGGGAGGGGAGGGGAGGAGAGGAGAGGAGAGGGGAGGGGAGGGGAGGGGAGGGAAGGGGACACGGGGGGAGAGGTGAGGGGGGAGGGGAGAGAATGGGAGAGAGGAAAGAAGGGGGAGAGAACCGTATCCAGGCAATTCAGACACCCCTGTACCTCGTTCACACACACACCGAGAGACCTGAATAATGCCACAATACATTTTCACTCTATATTTTTTCCCTCCACAAAAAAAAAAAAAAACAATATATCTCTACAGGCATTACTTTTGTTCCTAACATTTATATATATGTTTACTAGAGCGGATTCCCTCCCTCTTTCTCACCCTCCATCCCTCTCACACTCCATCCCTCTCTCACCCCCTCTCACTTATTCTCATTCTCACTCCCTACATTCCTAACCCCCATTCTCTCCTAACCCTCCTCCATCGTTTCCTCTCTCATTTCCTTCCTTTCACTCCTTCCATCTCCCTCACCCCTCCCTTTCTCTCCCTCCATCCCACTCACTCCCTCTCCCTCCCTCTCTTCCTCCCTTTTATATCTACCATCCCTACCATTTCAAGATATATATTAATTTATATTTATACCCCCAGGGACTTGTATAATAGGTCCTTGGGGTTAGGGCTCGAGGTCAAATAGGGATCCTAATCTCAATGGGTCGCAGTCCTATTTATCTGATTTGGTTACGTGAAAATGGTGACTATCAGGACGTGTGAGTCTCTTATTATTAGGGACAGTTAAAGAAAAAGACGCCTATTAAAACTAGTACCTATTATAACGGAGACCTAGTAAAAAATAGAACCTATTTTAGATAACTATTTCCTTGATATACCTAAGGCAATGTTCCTATTGTATTACTAGCATTAACACAATCCCCTTGACAATCACATAAGGGTATAGTTTTTTTCTTTTGACACACCCTGTAATCTGTAAGGGCATTGTATTTTTTTCTTTTGAGACCCCCTGTAAAGTCACACAATAAACTAGTGACGTGATTCAAGGCCAGTTTAATGTCACCGAAGATTCATTAGACTTTCAGCATCTTTTTTTTCAGTCTATTTTCAGTGATAAGAAGAGTAGAGTCACACACCTACTCATCTCGTCAACACAACCAGCCTAAAATAGCAACATTATTCGCGAGTGTGCAAGGCTTTGTTATTCGCGAGTGTGCAAGGCTTTGTTATTCGCGAGTGTGCAAGGCTTTGTTATTCGCGAGTGTGTGAGGCTTTGTTATTCGCGAGTGTGTGAGGCTTTGTTATTCGCGAGTGTGTGAGGTTTTGTTATTCGCGATTGTCTCTTGTCCCAGCTGGTGATCCTCTATCTTCCCCCTACCTGTACTGGCTCACATTCAGCTCACTCCCCTACCTTCCACTCCCTTCACTCCCTTTCACTCCCCCTTCCAATTTGTCTTGACCCTGATGGTGTATATGTGAGAATTAGCCATTTCAGCCTTCTGTTCCATGTTGCTGGGACAGGAGAAGAAGGAGAAGGAGAAGGAGAGAGAAGAGGGAGGTAGCATCATGTATTAATAAAAAAAAAGACAAAATCGAATCGAATATTTTTCCTGGCGGGATGTGAGTGTCAGCCACCTGATATTTGTTTTCGTTTTAGTATTAGTTACCCAAATTCTCACAGGAAGATTGTTAGTTACTCACATTGGCTGGGGGAGATATGCTACTCAATCCTCGCCTTAAAAGCAATCATGGATCCACCGCTGTAATGAATCCTTACGTTGGAATCATCAAGTGACAAGCCTCGTCGTCATTTGTCGGGGTAGCGTTCACTATCGCCTGGATAATCAGGACATTCAGCCACACACGAACGCAAGAATGACTTTATTGACAACCAAAGTAGGGAATGTTCGTGACGGGAATTGAACATTAACTCGTGCACAGGCCCAGGAATAGACAGATGTACGAGGGATTTTAACATTTATTTATACACACGGTTGAAAATATCCTGAAACCTTATGTAATTTTTCTTTCTCTCCCTCGACAGATAACTTATCATCTGTACCAACGAGATCTTCTCCTCTTAACTCCTCTGCTACGGTTATCTTAATGGTAAGTAGTGTGGCTTGTTGTGGTGTTACTGCCTCTGACACGCCTCTCCTGTGCCACACCTGCCAGGTAAGGTGAGTGTATTGATGTCCTTCCTACGCACGCACACACACACACACACACACATCTCTGCTACCTGCCCAACCTCTGAACATCTGCTCGAGGGAATTGCCGGTTCTTGAGTATTTTCTGATAAATATTTGACCTTCTGCATTTTACAAGACTTCGGTGCCTCCTTTACTTCTTGTTGACAGAAATAGAATTTTGAACACACGATTATAAGAATCTGATCATTTTTTGCCCTGTGTTAATGTTATATATATATAAAGTCTGTTCATCTGAAGTAATTAATAATATAGGTGTTCTTTGTTATACCTAGATTGTTATAGGTAGAACAAGATAAATAACATCATAGCCCTCTGTATAGTAATTATTTTACCTTATTTTCATTACAATGGTGTTTATTATTGCAAGTTTCGAGGGAAGTTTTGTTACACCTGTTCTGTTAATACTCTTATACAGCTCAACGTTGTCCCTAGGGTGTGTGTGTGTGTGTGTGTGTGTGTGTGTGTGTGTGTGTGTGTGTGTGTGGTGTGTGTGTGTGTGTGTGTGTGTGTGTGTGGTGTGTGTGTGTGTGTGTGTGTGTGTGAGTGAGTGAGTGTGTGTGTGTGTGTGTGTGTGTGTGTGTGTGTGTGTGTAAAGACAAGTCTACCGTACGAACTTTTAAGACTGTGACAAAGGCTGGTGATCATGACACAATTTCTTCCCTGTTTCTGGCTGGCGTGACACACAACTCTGTATATGTTCCAATATTCTCTCCACCACCACCCAGCTGCCACTTCACCACACACACACACACTACTGTAATAACTGGCTCTATGCACACTAAAATTCCCCATATTCGTTTCTTAACTAACCTAACCTAACCTATATATAGGATAGTTCATTAAGGGGAGGCGTGGATATAGTATACTGCATATTGAGCTATTTCTCGGTACACAGGAAGGCAGTGTGGTCGGTACTGCATTCTACGGCATTTATTTTCTAATTTAATAATTAGTGGACTCTGATGTGTCTCCCACGGGGTCTGAACCAACGACCATTAGGACTGAAAGTGAGCGTTGTCTCCACTCGGCCACCACACCGTTTTATATCTACATACAAATGGAGACAATACCCAGAGACAGGGGGAGACAGGGAGAGACAGAGAGACACAGGGAGAGACAGAGAGACACAGGGAGAGACAGAGACACAGGGAGAGACAGAGAGACACAGAGAGACACAGAGAGACACAGGGAGAGAGAGATGCGGTATTCCAGTGTGTCAGTATATTAGTCATTTCAACCCAGACTCCTGTTCCCTTACGTGTGTGGTCCTGCTGTATGTGTGTCCACGTTATGTGTCGTGTGAGCTTACAACACGACACTCCCCCCAAGAGACAAAACACTGGATGAAATGAATAATAAACTTTAACAATCCTTTACATTTACGTCAGACAAGACATATTTGCCTGTTTGTCTGTCTATCTGTCTGTTTGTCTGTCTTTCTGTCTGTTTGTCTGTCTGTCTCTCTGTCTGTCTGTCTAGTTTGATAGCTCCTTGACAGTTTGTCTGATGGCCGCCATAATGTATAAAGATAAATGAAGCAGAAATAAGTGATAAGAAGATTCTCTCATTCTCTATCTAGCTTACATCATCACCATCGTCTCTCTCTCTCTCTCTCTATCTCTCTCTTTTCTTCGTCCCCCATCTCTCTTTTCTCTCTTCCATCTCCCTGTTTTTTGTTTATCCCTCTTTCCTCATCTATTCTGTCTCCCTCGACACCCCCCCCCCTCTACCCCTCTCTCCTTGCCCCTCCCCTCCCCTCTTCCGCCCACTCTCACTCTTACAGCCATCCTTTCCTTCCCTCCCACCCTCACAGCCCCCCACCTAGCCCCCTCCCTCCCTCCTACATCTCACAGCCCCCTACCCCAGCCCCCTCCCTCCCTCCTACATCTCACAGCCCCCTACCCCAGTCCCCTCCCACCTTCACTCCCCCAACTATTACAATTAATACTTCGCCTGGCACAAGACCACAGCGACAGTCAGAAAAGACACCAACATCACAAAGGAGAAACTTCAGTCCAGGGAAGTATTATTGTCACATCCACTTGACGAACGACCCATGATATTTGTTCTGGTAATATTTGAGGATTTGTTATTATGATTATTATTATGACAATTCTATGATATAACGACGTTCTTAAAAGATTCAGTGGATTGTGATAACTCTCTCTCTCTCTCTCTCTCTCTCTCTCTCTCTCT